>JAQGBY010001186.1:0-31701 GCA_034698785.1 Mycogona germanica
CAGGTCCACCCCCACCCCCATTTCCAATCGCCATGACCACTCCTGAGGGCCGTGCCGTATTGCCGGCCCAAAAGTGCTCGATGTACGTGAGTGTATATATGTGGCTGCAGGAAATGATGAATTGCTTTCAAACAACGATCGACAATTTATGAAGTCAATTTACCGTAATTGATGGCAACATTGTGCAGCCGGCCAAAGATTGGCGCGCAGGCGCACCGTGAAAGGAAATACGTTCAAATTAAGGAATGATAAAAGCATTTCGAGGTAAAAGGCCTAGAAATCCTCCTGAGATCCAAAACATATTTCCTATCCAACTCTCCTCCTGGTTGAGCAAACTTCGCTCACAATTTTAGCTAAAACTTGCCTAACGGAAGTTTGATTTTAGGCTAACATTCGAAATTTGGCTCACAATGTGTATGTTAAGATTGGACATCTTACAACAGAAAAATAAACTATGAGCGAATACTGAAAATAGGCTCAGTTTGGATTTTATCAATCAATGGTTTCGAAATGCAACAATGCGCAAATTCTGAAAATAGGTCAACAGGTCAACCTATCACAATTTCAAGACGAAAAAGGCTTGACGCGCGTCAACACAAATATGATGATATCCACGAAAACTCCATCGGATCTCAGAATGATGTGGGCCAAGCCGTGCGGTTCTCTCGGTTGGGCACACAGCCGCTCGTCACTTGGCCACCGAACGTATCCACTGTCCAGAAAGTGGAAGTGGGTGTTGGGTGGACCACGGGGCAGAGCTAATTGCAGCCCATCTACGGGAACATGCGAGGGTGGGACGAGGGAGGAGGAATTGCACAACAAGAAATAGAGAGAAGGCGAGGAAGAAGCGATGGGTGGAACATGGGGTTTCCTAAACAAACTTCTTTCCGCCATATAAAAAAAAACTTTTCCTATATCAAACGCCCCAGAGGAAATACATTTGCAGCGTCATATATAAAATACAGACCACTGTACGAGTTAGAAGATTCACCGCAAAATCCCATGAGCCTTAGAAAAATGCAGCAAGCATGAGCACAGCAACGTACACACATCTAACATGGCTTCTAGTTTGAGAATGCCTCGAAGTTGTGAGGTACGTCACAAAGGTAAGTTTTAAGAAAATCCTACGTAATAGTTAAATCATATTAAAAAATAAATTACAGATGTAAAAAATAAAATATTTTCAAGATCTGCTGATACCATGCAGTCGTGACGGACAGCAAATAATATCATCATTAGGAACACAATTATGTAATCGTTATTTTATATTTACTTTATTGTCAATTTTCCTGCATGTTTAGCAGGAATTCAGGAATTATTGGCTAAAAGAATAAGGAGTTGTTCCACACACACACTAAGAGAAATCGAGACTGGGCGCAATAGAAACACTGTCCGACGTTCGTCTGAGAACGACTACCCGACGCGATCGACCCGGCCGATTCTATTTCCGGTTGCCGGACGCCGTGACGTATACCCACTCGATCGTCGGGCGTAAAAGAGACTTTTCTAGAGAATCGTGTGTCCCTGGAGTGTCTCACTCTCTCCAGAAACAAGAAATTGCTCTTCCGCTATATACAGACCATTCGAGGCAATTATCGACTACAGCGAAGCGCACGGGGGCGTACGGGGACGGAGACGAAAATCGATGAGTGTGCCCACAAGACGGTGACGTGGGCACCAAAGAAAGCCGCGTAGGGTTGAAGCCAGAAACAGTTGGCTATTCGCGGACGATTGAATAAGGGATTTCTTTTCCACTGAAATCCACGATTGGTCCCATTGCGAAAAGATTAAGCCACCATTCGAAACGAACTCATTTCGAAAATATCAATTTCCAATCTACCCACTCGACTACATATCTTTGGAGAGCAATGAAATTGTAAACTTCCGCTTTTGCGCCATTCAGGACAAAACTTTGAAGATGTCGATCTCGTATCTATGACAATACAATATCTTCCTTTCAGTTTTAGCTATCTTTCGGAGTTTTATTTGACTCTTTTGTCACGGCCACGCTCATATCAAATTGACATTTCAAGTGAGAGTGACACCGAACATTGAGTGATTGCCAAGTTCAGGGGCAACGCTCAAAAGTACGCGAATGTGAAGTTATATTTCAGATAATGAATGTCTAAGCTAGACAAATGTTTTTTTTTCTAATTTCAAAGAAGAAAATTTCAATATTAAAAACAATAAGTAAAAATTGAGTAAAATATATATATCATTCTTGGGCTGGTCTTGAGAATGATCCATACCGACATTCTATCTCACCCCCAAACGAAATTTAACTTTTCTAACATTAAGCTTGGTCAACAAATTTAAACGCCCGTTACATTTGGAAACAAATCTGTCTTCGCTCAACCGCCACCACCAGGGGTCGCCAATATATATATTGCCAGTCTTTTTTGGCGAAGCCATCGACATTTCATTTCTCATCATCTAACCCTGTCTCGCGGGGACTAGAGTGCTTTCATTTTCCCTTGCCTCAACAAGACCGGCGTGAGCGCAACACTGCGAGAGAAATAAAATAATCAACGCAAATGTGACTTGACAGTGCTACCACTTGGCTCGCCATTTTTCCTCTTCCCGACTCACTCTTCTACCCATCGCTCTCTCGACTCCTCATCTCTGGCGGACAGGGTCTGCTCCAAACGCAGTTACGCCCCGGACAAAACAACTGATCTAAAATGGCATCTTGCCCGAACGGGAAGGTTCAGTAATATTTTGTAAATCGTTCAATGTATACTTCATTTTTTAAAGTTTAAAAATTTTAAGAATTCAACAGTATGACACTATCACCGTCAAAACAAAATTGCCTGATATCTGATGGCAGAAGAATGGCGACAGCAGCGGCGTTTTATGTGTCGCATTGCGTCAGCTTAAGCTCACAGTAGGTGGCTGCGAAAAGAAAAACATATTTCTTGACAACTTCATCAGATATAACTTCCTGGAAGCAACTGTTGACTATGGAACTCATGCCAAAGAAAATTTCATCGATACGATTACGTTTTGTTAGTCACAAAACTAGTCCCAAAATGAAAAACAATTTATTCGCAATCGTAATGCATAATAATAATAACAATAATACATAATAGTACCTAAGCACCAAGAAGGGTACAGAAAAACATGTAGCTCAGTGACTACAGTGAATTAAAATTAAATAAATCTGAACCACTGTGTTGGCAGCGCCCTGGACAGAGGCCATAGAATTTCTTTCCGCAAAAAAGACATCGCTTGAGAAGGCTCGCCGGTGGAAATCCTTCTGTCTGTGGAACCCGAGTGCATCGGCGTGTCATTTGCGGTTTTATCCTCCATTTATCGACAGCAACCAACAGTGGATTGTTTTTTTTCTTCCTTTACCCATTTTTTTTGCCGTTTTCGCTTTGGTTGCACGAGTTGGCAAAATGGTGGCGGCAGAGAGACGACGTTGGCTTGCCCCTTTCGCTTCTCTCTCTCTCATTTTATCTATAACGGACTCGCCATATATCTATCCGGACTCGACTGAAGAACGAGTACTCACACAACTCCATTAGGAGAGAGAATTCTTCTAACTCAGAGAGTCCATACGATACGCCCGATTTGCGGAGACGAGGAAAACATTTTCGCCCAAGCCTCACTAGATGGCGTTAGTGCGCTCGGAGTCGCAATTCGGGTTTCCTAAAAACACAAAGGACTTGGGACGAACAACCAATACATAAAATATTTTTTACAGCCATAACTCAAATCATCGCTAAAATTAAAACTACTTTTCGAAAGTGTGAGTTAACATTGTTGTTGTTTTATTATTTCAGTAAAAACCCCTTAATAAGATTCGGCAAAATTTTGCGAATGTCCCTCATTGCAAAGGTTAGCCAAATGTTTTTTTTTCTTCGCCAAAAAACGATTAAACGCTCGTAACATACTAATAGACGGCTAGTAGTCCATGCACGCAGGTTTCGATCATAAATTAAACTGCTAATATATTGCTTACACAAGCCTCGAAGGATGCGCGCGGCTACTCACTAACTCAAATCTTGCCAAGAAAAGCTAGTCTTTCGCTCAATAGAGGCGTCAAAAAAATATATAATCGCTCGCAGCAGGCTTCGTCCAAACACGCCCAGGTGGCGCTGATAATGGTCTGCGGCTTCCTGCATACCCCCGATAAATTTCTTTTGAAGCTGCAGCCATCCTCTTAAGACCACCGTGTCCAGTTTGTGGATCCCAAAACCAAACAAACGTGCTGTTATTGCTTAGTTGTGACAACTATAGAAAATGATCAATTAGGTTATTCTAAGTAATCAAACGACTTCTGCAAAAACTGATTTGAGAGAAACATAAAAAACTAGAGAAACACATTTTGTTTCTGAATGTATTCACCTGCAAACTCTGCAAATTATCTAGAAATGCGGATGTCGGAACGAAGTGTTTTCTGAAAAAAAGCGTCATCAAAACAACGAAAAGCAATTAGATTATTTCCTAACCCAACATAAAAAAATTATATAAGTTTACCTAATGACACTTTTATTTACTGTAAATGATTCCCTATACTATGAGGGATAAACTGAAGCAGGGGCACAGTTTGAGCAGAGGACGTTTGAGGTAGATGTTATCTTTGCCTGAGAAACCGCAACATCTCAAAAAGGTGTCACGAAGGTCTCAAGAGGTGTTTGTGCGCCCTCGCCGTAAGACGCTGGTGCGGAGGGCCATAAATTTATAGCCTCCTTTGGGTCAGATCTAACATAATTTGTCAATTATGCGGGGCGAAAATTAATTATCAATTAAAACGTCATAAATTGGTCCAGCTTTTCGCGGGCGCTGCCACAGACGACGGCGCAACGCATTCATCACCTCGGCGCAAAACCGCAAAAGGTACGGCAGGGACCATGCAACTTCAGGCGCGCGAGCAGATATCTTTACATAACCTCACGAGACCCCCCCCCTTGTTCCACCTACACCCATGCACCTGAGCAGACGAGACACGACTCTTTATTTAACACTTGTGTATATAATATGCCATATGGTAGCATGTTATCAAGAAATAGATAAAACATGACTTAGCCGATTGTCGAAACGTTTAATTATCGGAAACCTCGATACCAGTTTTCGAAAAAATTAGAAGCGACTCTGCAGGAGCACATTTTTTCTACATTTACCACTACATGAAAATATAATTAAAATCCAGTGAAAGTGAACTGTTGTAGTCAGAGGAGGGTACTACAATTAATCATGTTTGTATGAGCAAACACAATCATTTTTCTTTGTCCGATTATTTCCCCATTGGATCACCGAACATGAAGAAAAACTCTTTCTCGAAATGTGAAGTGACGCGCTTGTCTCTCAGGAGGACGTAAAATGGGCGAGGAGCACCTAACGCCATCTCACCCTTTCCATTTCCCCCTCGCATTGCCGCTGCGCCTAATGAAAAATACTATACGGTGCGAACCCGTGTGTTTAGAACAAACACAGGGTCCCGTTCGCGCGCGCGAAGCAGCACACAACTAAGACAACGCGATAATTCAATTTCCCCGCCATAAATTAGATGCGCCGGCGACGCCCGCGATACGCCGATAAAAGGATTAGAGAACGCCGGGGCCGGATTCGCGCTGCGGGTTCCCGGGTGGCTTGCCTGGTGGTCGTCACCGCTGCGCCGCCGATGGAGAACTTCTGGGGAGCGACCGTAGAACTTGGAAGAGGGGTCGGAGTGCCGACTGGTTGTGAGGATCTTTCCACGGGTTCTCGGGTGGATCCCCCCCTCGCGTCGAGATGCGGATTCGTGGGGTTACGGAGTGATGACGTGAAAGAAATTTTTAGTAGACTCACGCATCACGTAAACACTTCGATCTGACCGGCACTTTAAATTTGCGGTTCTCTAAGTAGTGCGTAATTTCCTTTAGAATTCTTTATGGATGTGGGAGAATGGTCTGGATGGGGAGGTGGAGCAAATACGGATAAGGGGCGTACAATTTCTTTCTGCTCGAGCGCCATCTCGCGGGCGCTTTTGAAAAACACGGTGTTAAGACATTTGGAATGACAGGGAGGGGGCAACACACTGAAAAAGTTCTTCAACAATCCGCTATGTTAAATCAGTGACGGTTGATGCTATTGTACCTGGTGGGCTTTGTTTGTTTTATAGGAAATCTGAGTTTGGTCAAATCGGAATCCGAGTTTGGCAACAACACCAAAATGTTTTTATATATATCATCATATTTGCTTCATCTGCGCCAACGTCAAACATAATTTTCTAAAATGGTTAAAATGTCCTCTCATAAATGTCGTTACGATTTCAAATAAATAATTATTTGACAGATGCCAGGGAAACATTCGAAAAAGATACACAAACAGAAAGTGCTTCATTGGAACCACATATTTGAAAACTATACCTGTAGTTCCGCTCATCAAATTTCAAGCTAATCAAAAAACTGATTCTATTCACCGGACTAGAATTATTAAAATATTGATATGTGTGAAATTTCTTTGGTTGGGTAATCTTTAATCCACTTTTCCTTAAAATGGAAAGTGCATCACATAACTAACCATACAGTCGATTCTGACTGTCAGTGAACGACCCTTGCGGTTTCCCGTCACACGGTGGCGCCACCACTCTCACATCTTTTCCGCCTCGCTCCCTCGTCTCATCTTCCTCCGTCAAAGGAGTGACTGAGATGAGAACCCGTCTTTCCGTGCACCCGTTGCTCATCCCTTCTCCTGCCACACTTCAAGAAACCCGCTCCGGAGTAGCACTTTTACGCTCGTCGAGCACGCGGTCGGTCGCTTCTTCTATTTTATTTGCCATTTCAATTTCGCCGAGCAATAATCCATTTTCGAACTGAGCGACTTTTCTCCAACACCGCGACTTCCACATCCTCCCCCTCCCTCCCTCCCCTCCTCTCACCCACAACTCTTCCTCTCTATCTCCCCCCCGCATCTTCCCTTTGCCAACATCCACCAACCTATTTCCCTTTCAAATGCTTTCCTAATCTTATTTCTCCCTTGACAATATTCGAAATTGCGAAATACTACTTTTTTTTCGCTTACCTTTAGCCTCATTTACATTTGTGCATATACCGCGACTATCTATCGCTCGGATGCGCACGCACCACCCCCTCCTCCTCTCCTGGAAGTCAATATGCCACCCGCTAGCCGCATTTCTTTCGAGCCATCTTTCAATGGATCATCAAACGAACCCCGGTCGCCTTTTCTAGACTCACAGCATAATGCAAAAAAATTCAGTTCAAAACACTACAAAAACGAAGCTGGAATATCAACCATTGGCAGATTTTAATTATCAAAAACATAAAATTGAATTGATTATTTGAGCCTTGCTTTGTTTTTTGTAACTGATTTAATTTAATTACTTGATTTAATTTATGCTCATCATGGTGTCAATGAATAAAAAATAAGTTGCTGCCCTTGGATCAAACTGATAAGTTTCGGCTGGCAATCACTGCATGCACCAAGAGCAGTGCCATCTATTGCAGTCGGGAGACAACTGACTGATCTCTTGTAGTGTGTTAAATTGACGTGCTTTCTTTGTGTGCGATTAATAAGGCAAGAATCATTCCTAAACAAAACATTGTTAACGGGGTAAAAACCTGTGCACTTCAAAAGAAATCTTTCCGCGTTTCCAGGCATTGTTGAAATTAATTTAATCCTCCTAAATCCACAATATGATTAACGTTTTCTCTTGGATCTCAGGAGGTGACTGTTAACTCAGTTTGAGATGAACAACAGAAATCACAAAAATGCGTCTTGCGAGACAAGAGTTCAATAAAACGTCGTGCCAATCATAGAGAAGACCGCGTGTGCAGGATTCGAGAGAATGTCTAGGAGAAAAAATAATCTTCTCAAATTGTGCTGTGTAAGATATACGAGCCTGGCTTCTTTTATTCTTTCCCGAGCCGGCGCTCACAGTCCTATACAAGTATACTACATATGCAGACGTACTTGGAAACGTCCTATACCCAGACGATTTTCTGTTGCATACACTTTAGAACGTTAATATAAACTCGAGTTATCGCCGCATATATTGACTTTTTTGTACGTCTCAAAACCTAATTTTGCTTTCTCTCCTCAACCCGCCTAAACGAATACAGTATGCGCGTACAGTCACAGTAGACATAGGACTATACATTTCTCGTAAAGACGAATTATTGGAGACGCTAAACTAAGGCGACGTCCTATTAAATATAAATTTCGTGTATTCTGTACTACATACGCGAATCAATATTTTTTATCATCTCTTCAACTACTCCATTCCCACTCTTTCTACATGTATAATTTAATCTCGTATAGTAAGTGTGGTTTCAAGACCGGCGTAGTAGTTAAGTTTTCTATTTACAAAATTACTGCTATTTCGAATGTTCAAGTAAGTGTACGTTCCAAATAATAATAAAATGTTTTGCTTCCATATGTATTTTTTTATGGCAGCAGCACAACATCAAGCAGCATTGAATTATTGTCAAATTACAGAGCACAAGTGTACAACGTATAAATTCCAGTCGTATTTACAATATTCTCTCATGAGATTCGACCACACTGATAGTTTATGTACAAATCTCCTGGAAACAAGATGACGCGAGTTCCAAAAGAAGGAGGAAAAAATATTATTTAGGTTAAACGAATCGATATAGGCGTCCCAACAGACCAAGAAAATGTATACACTAACGGAAAGTCCATTTTAGCATGATTTCGCGCTCCAGTGATCCCACGTCGAGCGGCCCCTCTTACTGTTGCTGCCGACAGGAAAATTCAATTTTCAACGTCGGAAGACGAGTTACATGTCATCGATATAGGTATAGGCAAACCGAAACCGGCAACAAAACTGTCACAACAACCATCAGCTAGTCGATACCGATCTCACTTTAGAGTTCAGGCAAACAAACCCATTTCTCAATTGAACTTCGCAGACATTTGGTGTGAATGGACGAATGTAGTTAGCATTTACTTTCGAAATTAAATTTTGTTGAACCAGTAAAATTTGCCGAAATTCAATCACTAAATGCGATTAGCCTCCACAAGAACAAATTCGCTACTTATTTAATTTACTTAAACAGATGTCGAGTGTTTTCTAAAGAAAACCAGCGATCTCGGTTTCGATTCTGACCTGTGACACCTTCAGAATTTTTCGGGCGAGTGAAATTCGGGCGAGGTTAGGCAAAATTTCCTGGTCGCCTACCAATCAACGGGGAACTTCCTTAACAAAAATTGTTTTTAATTTACTTAATGAATTAAAAAGTCAAATAAATAATTTAGTAGTCAAATTAAATTCACTCAATATTTGCGATTTCTTGCAAATGAGAACAATATATTGTACCAGCAAAACTCGTAGCTATAAAGTAAAAAAAAAAAACAATCCATTCTGTGCCTCAGCGGTGTCGCTGAGGAATTTGTGGCAAACCAAATCGAGTTGACATGGTTGCGACATCTATTGGACGAGACGCGAATCTGTCTGATGCGCTCGCATATATTGGATGGTGTGGGGCGACAGTGGAGCGCAAAATGGAAATCAAAATATCACTTTTCCAGTCACTAAAATGATGGATGACATTTTTGATATCGAATGTAATTGCTGGCAAGCCAATGGAAGATGCGATTAGATGACAAAGGAATATAGAGGACTGTGTGTAGCCTAGCGAGGGAGCGATATAATGCTGCCAACGAATCTTCTTAACAGCAGGGGTAACTAGAAAGACATCCATTTGAGCGAGGAAAAAAATCAAATATTCTCCTGAGACCTCGGCTATTACATGGACCAATTTTGTAATATTTACATTGACTGTCAAATGTGAAGGGATTGTTCATTTCTGTCGATTAAGCACCTTCAAGTAATAGAGTAATCAAGTAACAAATGCAAAAGTACGCCACTTTTTAGGTTGCGCAATTTAATACTCTTTTGTGTGCCCTTACTATAAAATTTTTTTAGCAACGAAATACTTTCTTTTCTCTATATGCACATGCCAAATATCTAATAAGTATGCACAATTATTTTACATATACAGGAAAGCAAAACTCGCAGCCCAGAAAAATACTGTATCAGTTAAAAACGGATAAAAATTACACCGTACAGCGCATGTACATGTACACTGATTTTATCGATTGTTAAGATCAGTACAACAAAACGATTATAATTAAGAATTAAGATGGTCATGAAAGGAGCATGAAAGTTACTGATGAAAGTATGTGCAGCAGACAGGGTTCGGATTATAGAATGCAGCTACATGGAAAAATTACAAAAACAAATTCAAAGAACTGTGAACACATTAAAATGTCTGGCAAACAAATGCGAAGTAAAGAGGCAAAGTAATGAGGCGTGATTATTAATTGTACATGAAACAAGCGTGAAACCTTCAAGCTTCAGAATAAAAGAACCTTGAATGTAGTAACTAGCCAAAAGCATTTACTTAGAAAAGGACGGATCGATGTACATGGGTCGCAATTCTGGCACTGTTTTATACATGTACATCTACTGTAAGTACGGATATACATGTATAAGGAGCTGAAACTGTTTTCCTAATGGCCGGATATGCTGTATAGTGTGGCCAGTGGAGCGTTAGAATGGATTCGCAGTCGCCGCCGCAGCTAATTGCCCATAAATGTCTCTTCTTTTTGGGCTACAGGGTCACTATTGCTGTTATCAAAAATCGCCTTAACTACAAGAGACAAAAAAGGCTAACTACAAAACATTTAAAATAAAATGCTCTGCATTAATGTTTGAAAATCCTTCGTCAAAAAACAGATGCGCCACAGTTCAAAGAATCTTTTAAACCTCACAGTAAATTCAAGCGTCGTCTACATGCCCCGTTTGAGCAGAGACGTTTATTTGTAGAGCACCGAGGAGAGAAGGCCCGATCTCAGGAGGATATCCTGTGTGGCGCTATACCTGTCCAGCCGAGCCGCTGGCCATGCATCAGCTTCCACTTCTGATACCGAATTCCATTTTCGTCGCACGGTCAGTCCATTAAGAATGGATCGCATCCTAAGCAACCTCAATAACTCCAACAGAACCGACTTTCTGTTCCGCTTCCCAACTCTCGAACGAACTCCACTTTTACTGCCCATGGCAAACGGAACAAATGTCCACAATTCCTTAGGCTCATACTGGCTAAAACAAAAGCTATCCTTGTAATTCGTATCCTCCGAAGATTGCGCCTTTCCGTTCATGTCACAAAATACCAGGTGTATAAGTAACTTTTAAGACAACATATAAAGTTGATCTTTGACGATCAAGTCGATCAAGAAATAGCCAGCAGCATGGAAATTAATGAGTAACTGAGGGATTCTTTCAACAAGCGGGATAAAATGAATGAAGAAATCCGTTGCTCGGTGGCAGGCACCAAAGGGCATTCTTAAAATAAATATTGAAAATGTATAACAATATTTTCAAGTGTGAACCAATATAATCGAATATAACGCATTGCAATCTATACGGTGCTGTTGTGATCAATTAACAATTCCTCAGAACACATAAACGTGCCTTTTGTTTCGGATAATTGATCATGAAATTCAATTTGTTCCCACCAGGTGGCATTAATTGACAAACCTGATTCCTGTCTCGTATTTTGAAATTCATTGTTTTTTCTTTTAACTAAACTTTTTTTGTTTTTTTTTTCGACGAGTTGCAAAAAATGTTTTTTTTTCAGGTTGGACATGAAAGACTCGTTACGTGTTTACATTTTTTTGCGTGCATCGTTTCGGCAACTACGGTACCTGCTCTTAGCTCAGGTACCACTTTAATGGAATATACGTGTAACACCGATCGTCGTCACGGCCTCTATCTCCCTGTCTTTCCTGTTCAGCCCCAAGGCACCGGTTGGCATTGGGGTAACTAAGTGCAGCCCAAGGGCGCACCCGCACATGGGCACAGCTCGCCCCACTCACGACTAACGATTGGAGCGACATCTGGCGGTAACAATGGCGAGCAATACGCCCACACACTCAAGACTCTGCCGCGGGGCGAACGCACAAACCACCCGCCGTAATTATTTCTCCATCGTGTAGGTAGGTCAATCAAGTCTATCAAACGTAACCCCCTTCATCCGCCAACATCTGAAATTCAATGAACCAAATTTAAGATTTGTCGATTAGAAATTGCATTTAAGCAAGCTATTCAATCAACATCCACAAAAAAAGAGTGCGTCGAAATTGGGATCCATTTAAATAAACGAAAAACTGAATAGTAAATACGATTTATTTTGTACATTTGAGAAGAAAATTAAACACTTTAAAAAATGTCACCCTGCGCACGTCTGCCTTTTGTCGACAATAACTTTTGTTAAAATAGAAATTGTCGGCAATCTATAATTTGTCGCTTACCCAAGTGCAATTAATCAAATGATGGTGTTCTGTTGTAATACAAAAACTTGATGGATGTTTTGTTGTCATTTGCTCTCTGTGAAATATACACGTACAGTTCTGGGCCTGTTTACATTGTATATCGCTGTTGTGCATTTGTTTGTTTCTCAGTAATATATTTGGAAACGGGAATCGTCCATCTTGTTGTCAAAAATCCTGTAGCATAGATGTGTTTTTCAAAATTCGTGTCACCTATTTTTTGTCACGAGTATTGGCGTCTCTTCTGAACACTAACTCTACGTGAAAGAATGTCAGCAATGACGCGCTAATGGATTTTTGATTTACTGAACAGAACACTCGTATGCAGTTGAAGCCACATCCGGGCGAAATCCACGCAAGTGAGTGACACAGAACGATCTAGAACTGCGCGGGGACGAAACAAGCTTCTAATTTCTGCCTTTTGATTTGAAAGTTATTGGCAGCTACTAAAGGTTATTGAAGGTTTTTGGAACCTAATGGAAGTTCTATTGTAAACTTAACTCTAAATTGCCTACAAAAATGGGTCAGTTTGATAAAGAGATCGGAAGACATCAACAGCGCAAAATTCAAAGGGTCATTCTTTACAAGAAAACAGCCTGCGCCCTCCGGTGGCGTTTCAGAGAATCAGTTGGTTCGTTGCAGTTTTAGTACTGTAGACGGAACCTACATCACACACCTGGTCCACTGTAGATCGATGAATCGAGAGCTATCGATTGCAACCTGAAAAGTCACATGCCCGGTGACGAAATGAACTCTACCTGGTGATGAAATACTTAGCCCTATGCTGAATACATTTTCAGAAACACATTTAATAATTAGATTTTAGAGTGTATATATCATTCGAATTCAGTCGATTAAAAAAAAAGTTTGATTACTTTGCAATGACACTTGACAAAGTAATCAAACTTTTTTTTTAATCTACTGAATTCGAATGATATTTTTACTGAATATGAGGGTTTCGTTTGTTGGAGGTTATCCTGGCATAAATGAAAATGAAAATTTGCGACTCTATCGCGGCCTAAAAGGACTTCTATCTACCTCGGTCTCGACCCACGCAATTAAGATTCCTGTCACGACTTCACGCCAACAGGCGGGCACTGCGAAACATGACACAACCGGGGATGAGGATGGGGAGTGGAAAGTGGCGGGGTGGGACGGAGGGGGAGGGGGTGTGGCGAGAGACAAGAGGAGAAAAATATTACTTTAAAAAAACCTTTTTCACACTTTGGCCACCCAAAACAGAGCCGCGCGTTAAAAAAAAAGATGTACACGTGCCCCGAAGAAAAAGTGGACGCGGTGTAGGGGACGGCCGGGGAGAGAAGAGGAAGCAAAAAACCGGTCTGTTATAAATTAAACTCAATTTACCGAAGCCAAACTTCAGAAAACAACTCCTTCTCGATGAATGAAACAGCAAAAACAAACACGACGATGCGCCCACAAGAAGGAGGATGACAGAGAGAGAGGGGGAGGGGAGCCAACAAGATTTCACCAGAAGAAATAATAATAATCATAGAATGCTAATGTACCGTGGTTAAGTCGTCAAGAACGAATCTGTAGGATTTAAGCTGTCTGAAATAATTTTAATATTCCAAACCAGTATCGACTAACGCAAAAAAAAATGAAGCTGCTGCATTTTGAATCTATTTTAGAAAAAAGATGGGTGGATATTGGAGAGCTACAGAATATCACAAACAGATAAATAGGTACAGGTACTGTACCTCAGTTACGCATATTCTTCACTGAGAAGATACATAAAGTTTTCGAATACGTTTAGGAAATTCAACTATGCGACATATATATTTTTAAAATTACCTTCATACTTATTGATTGTTGTTTATTTATTTGGCTAATTGCTATACATTTGGTCTAGGACGATGTCTACTGGTTGTACCGTCAAACTGAGAAACTCAGCCTATGTGTGTCTTTGGCCAGGAGGCAATCCGATTCGGAGTCTGCACCTATTTGAACGTGGCGCACGCAGCCACCCCAAAAGTAGAACTAACAGCGAGCAGCAGCAGCCAGAGAGCGGAGGAAGAAGCATCACGCCATCTAGACGCCAAAGAAATTTCAATCAAGTTCTCTTAGTTATCTCCATTACGAGTTTCTACAAGTAATCCATCATGACCAACAACTTGTAAGGCGCCCCCTGCTGGCCTGTCATCAACTTCATGCCTTCGCGCGCCAGCAAGAGTGAGCCTAAATAAATCCATAACACGCGCGGAGACTGGAGAGGCCGAGGGAGAGAAACCAAAGAATTGTATTTGGTCGACACCAAAATGATAAGCGCAACTCCGGGAACCAAAATAATATCCTTGCTACCACAATGTCACGGTCATTTGGTATCATGACATGACATGTACCTGCCATTACAGCAATGGTCAACCAGCTCCAGTCGTGAAGAGCAAAATACTGCAAAGGTTAAGGTTTATTAAAGAACCACGATCTATTAACTAACATTTTGCATCTTTAGAATAGAAAGTGGTATCAGGAAAACGGTGCGTGGAGAAATAAATAAAAGCGGTAAGCGTAATCAGAGTTTTGAAGAAGGTGGCAGTGAAACAGCAAAACATGAATGGTAGAGAGGAAACTGCTCACGCGGTGTTGGTGGTATAGTGTGACGCCGGAGTCCAAAAGGTGGCGCTCTTGCAGTTTTGTTTTATTGCACTACGACCCACGATGCTGCTGCGGACGTGACGAGAATACGTGGGGCGCAACGCTTTTTAACTCGTTTGCATATCGCCACGCCGCGTCGATTAGCAGTTAGCCAATCGTGCCTCACCCCCAAACGTACGACCACCCTCCCCCTCTCCTCTCCCTCCTGCTATGCTCCCAATAAGCCGAGGGCTATATACACACTTAAACCTAGGTCAACACGGCTTACCAGTCGAGCAGGCAGAAGATCCTCTCTTCTTGAAGCTGCAGCATGCCAATTGCCTTCAGTGGCGGCTCGTCCTACAAATGAGGTAGGGAGGCCGTTTCCCAACACTCATTGTAAAGCGAGCGCATATTTGTTATCCATCGTTATAGATTGAAAGCAATTTTAGGAACCCCTCAAAAATATTTTTAAAATTTGACCTTCGCATCCTTGACTTAAAAACATCAAACCGATGACCGCTTCTACAAAGAAAATAAGTCATTGAGCACCGCTGCTGTTCGATTGCACTGAAGATAGCTGATCAATAATATGTTGTGTTGATGACTCACGCAGTTTAGAAATTCGATGCAAATATCAAAATTAGCGGCTCAAATTTTTTTAAGAAATGCTGTCACTAGTAAGATGGATTTAATTTTTTTATGTGTTTTCACCACATCAAAATAAATGTTTCCTTTAACTGACTGGTCATTTTAATTTTTGCAGCTGCTGGTGGTAATTTTTAATCGTCTCATATCGTATGCCGGACTCTTGTCCCCTTTGGTTTATTAGGGGCGGTCTTACAAAACGTGAGATGAAAGAACATCTCATTTCGTAAAAATAATCCACTTCAATAAAGACCTTAGTAATTTAATGGGAAAATGAAGACGGTGAGGGAGATTCAAAATTGAAGCCTTTCATTTATATAATTATTCTCGCATACACTATTTCTAAAGCGTCTGTGTGAGTTGCAGCCCTGTGTTATGTGACGATTGGGTCACTGCATGTCATGCAGAGAGATTGTGTTTTACAATGCGGTGACTAGATGTCGCCACTGTCGTTCACGTAATACACAGCTGGAAAATTCCCTGTCGAAAGCTTTCCAGAAATCACGGCACCCAGTATTCGGTGCGTCCCCGCAGTAAGACAACTTCTGGTGGCGCCCTCCACCGAAGAACTATACTACTATGTAAAAAACGGTATATAATGTGACCCTGATGTGACCCTGAGGTTTTGACATAGCGAATCGTGAAGATCAACAGAAGCATTGGTAATTTACACCAAATGAGATGTGTCCAAAAACCCCGGTCATGAAATCGTCATGAATCATGATGACCACATCGAAAAAGACGTCTGTTTTGCATACGTTTTTTCTGCAATATTGGCTCTCTCTGAACGATACAAATCTGGTACTTTTAATGAAGGTGATTTAATGAAGGTGACCTGCGCTTAAGGTGAAAAATACGAACAGGAGATATTCACCGTACTCCGCAGTTAAAGGCGTTAACGCCAGACAGCATCAGACACAAGCGCTGGTAATGCAGACGCGCCTCTAGTGACAACAAAAAATAATACAACCGACCAGACTGTACACGATGGCGATTACATCTTGTTCTATAGAGTTCGCGTCGTTTCGTGGAAGTTATCGATGGCGGCGACGAGGCAGACACAAACATGGCCCCCGAAAAAAAACAGCTAGGAAAGGACTAAATACGCTTAATCCACTTAGGTGGGTTTTAAGGCAACAATGCTGGCTGGGAAGCACAGATGCCGATGTAAAATTAAAATAAAAAATATTCACGTAATCTGCCATTAAAAAAGCAGTTAAGAGCTCTACAATAAAGAAAGATATAATGCAGACAGAATCGATCTTTTTTCGTTCGAATCTCATTACCTTACTAATGACGGTCATGATACAAAGTAAATAAACGCTGTCATAATTTGTGCAGAGGAACTTTCTTTTTGCAATTTATACTCAGCCAAAAAGTTACCATCACTACTTTCTGCCGCCTCACAATCACCGTATAATAAACCATATACAGTACGGTATACATGTAGATGATCTACGTGTACCTTATATACGGAATAATAAAAATGTTTTGTAAAATAAAAATATAAATATTACTTGACAGAATATTTGTTTCATTTTTTGGATGACAAACTGTATATGTTGGCCAAAAATTATATTTTGACTAAAACGGTTTTGGCACAATATTCATTTATACCGTGATACTGTGACGTACATCTTTTATTCGTGATCCTGGACGATTACACTAGTATCTCATCTTTCTTTATAGACGTCGACAAAACGTTAATAGTTGCAGTGCTTGCACACTCTGTACATGTATAGAGAATTATTTTTAATGATGCAAAATAAGAAATTGTGAAACGAAAGTACCTTCTTTGGCACGAACGAAAGCACCTGCATTTCTTTTTAATATTTTTTTTAAAGCGATCAACGTTTCTAACTTTAATTCCACGAACCCATCAAAATGTTTTTGCCAATGGTTACCGGGTTTCTCTACACCTTTGCAATGGTTGACAAAAAATAAAAAAGTAGTCCGGCCAACTTATCGCATAAACGAACAGAATGAAAAAAAGTTAAATGACCGAAATGCACAATGGATTGTGTGCGCAGTACAAATATAACTGGCTTCATAAAACTTTACAACGTCAGACACATCAAAACAAAAGCCTCACGTCTCGTGTCCAGACATTAGGAAAAATTTTATATATTTTTTGCCGAGCTTTCTGTCTTTATCGGCCATCAGGAGCAGGTAGGCAATGGTTGGTGTAACCAACGGTGCTCCCATCAGATCCCAACCATTACTCTCACTGCATACCATCCGCAGGTGTGCGGACGATGTGCCGACAACTTTCAACTGCGCGAAATAACTTTCGGCACATCGTACTTTCTACCCGAAACAAAATTTGAACAAAAAACACAATCGAATTTATGGACTTACGAAAATTATTCTATTTGCGAAATAAAATTAAAATGCGGAGTGTTATAAAAAGTTTTAGAAAATAAATCTCAAATCACTGTGACGAGACAGAAATGCAGCCAAATCAAGACAACTGACCTGCCCGATATTTTATTTTTTCAAGTCAAATCGAATTGCAGTATCTCATTATGATAGAACGTTGGTGCGGGAGGGAAGCAGATGGAAGGGTGGGGGGAGTAAAGTTCCGCACATCACCACCATATTTTAACCCCACTCACCCACCTTTTGCCCCGCCACTTGCCGATAACGCCGGGACAACATGTTCGGTCACATCCATACACACATTTCGTCAATACACGAGTATATAATACGATCCACCCAAAAAAAACCTTTCGCAGTCGTTCAGAGAGTGATGCGAGCACGCGTGTATTGGCTATTGTCATTGGATGAGAACGCGAGAGTCGGAGCGAACGATTGGTGGAGGAGGGAAAAAATAGAGGATAAGCTAAGATCGCTATAACGACGAGCCATAAATAAAAATTTTGACCATTCAATAGGAAACCAATTTCGTAGAATTTATAAGCTGCAGACTTGCATTAGAGCAGAGAGTGGGTACATGGATGTGTGGATAGATGCTCCCAATATATCCTCCTGGAACCGCAGGAACGAACAGGGTGGGAAGTGAAAACAATCATTCAATTTCCTGTATTGATGACGTCAAAATGTTGGTGTTGACTCTGGTGATCAATTTCATGCTTTTCGAAAACGGCATTTCAGCGTTAGTTTTAAAAAATGATTGAAAAAGGCAGAAATGAAAACGTCTTTTGTTTCAGCGTTGAATATTTTAGACTCAATTTAAATAATTTGTTTTAAAAATACAAGCAATGCGAAAGACGTCTGAAACAAGAACAAGACCATCCCTTTGTATTTATTTTTAAAAAATATTTGCAAAATGCAAATATGAAAACGTCTTTTGTATCACAGAGTTGAATCTTTAGACTCCATTTAAATTTTTTTTTTTGAAACACAATACTCTGTATATGTGAAAGACGTCTGAAATAAGAACAAGACTACCTGTGGCGTGAGTATATATTTTTTTTTAAAGTATTCGAAAAGTGATAACGTCTTTCGTCTTTTGTATCACAGAGTTGAATCTTTAGACTACATTTAAATATATTTTTTTGAAATATAAAAGATGTGAAAGACGTCTGAAACAAGAACAAGACTTCATGTGATGTGTGTGTATTTTTTAAAAAGTATTCGAAAAGTAATAACGTATTTGGTATCAGAGTTGAATCTTCAGAATCCTTTTTAAAAAATTTAAAAAATGTGTGTACGTGTATGTATACTTCATTGTTAGTGGGTTTTAATGTTAAAATGAAACTGTTCGAAAATTCACAAAAGTTGTAATACAATTTCAGTTAAATTCACCTGAAATAACCCCAACATGAAAACAAAAGGATGGACTAGCAGACAACTTCGCTTTCAGATTTCAGTGATGCGCCCTAGCCAAAATCAATTTCTTACTCGAAAACTTTTCGGTTTCAAGACAGTGATCTTAGGAGGCAATATCTAAACAGTATATTGGAATCGATGACTACTACTATACGATGGTGCAAGGATGCGCGAATACAAGCGCGACTCTTGAGCGAGCGAGCGAGCGAGCGTCACGCACCGACCGAAGAATGGAGGATCAAAAAATACACTCAGAGATTGATTTTTAGTTATTTTTCTCGTCTCATTGTGCGAGTGTCGAGAGAAAGCTTGATGCGCGCCGTGGATACCAACTGGATTGCGCATCAGGCATCGACACGCTAGATAGATATATACGAGTATACAGTATAATGTATATATATATATATGTGTGTGTGTGTGGGTGTGTGACAAAAATCCGATCACTCGCTGAATGACTTGAGATGAAAAGGCAAGAGAAATGTGTATTTCCTCCTCACAACTCCTGCGCCACCTATGCCACCGCCCCCAACATACACTGTTCGATCGATCGGTCTCAGGATTCGGTACGTGTTCAGTCTGGGCTAACACATATGTTCTCTAAACTAGACTACTTTCAGAATTTAAATTAAACGTCTACACAATTTAAAAAGTAAAAATGTTTACATCTTTTCACATTTTCGTTTGTTGCCGTTTCTTACACCGTCCTGTGTTTGCACAATGTTTGGAAAAAATAAAACATACCTTATATGATTTTATCACACGGCTCCTAAAAACAATCCTCAATTTAAAACTGTTTAGATGATTTCTTCAAACAGAACAATCAAACATTACTAAGAAAGCGGGCTGGGCTCGTCCTACAATCAGAATTTCAAGTCGATAGGGTTGAGAAATACCAGCGTCATACAGAAATGAAATATAAAAATAAAAAACTAGCTTCGCTTTACTGGGTAACCCATCTCAACTGAAGATTCCAAAGTACTCATCCACCGACATTAAATCCGTACGTGTCCGAAAGTTTAATCTACTCACAAGAACAACGACGAAATAATTATTTTCATCTAAAAATTGTTCATTTAAGAATTTAAGAAAAACTTGAGACCGACCGAAATAAACTCTTAACAAATAACGTTTTGCTAAACAAAGTTTTTAGTTTCAGTTGGAGGGTGTTGTTACTACGTGACAGCGAACATACGATTTGCTCGTCCCGTAGAAATATCGACGAAAGCCGGTATTATATCGCGACCGGGGCACCGGTGACAATCGACGTTCAAATACCCTGCCTTCCCCCCCACCCCCCACATCCACCAACCATCGCCACCCCAAATACCCAATGTAATATATACTACGAGTTGGCCTTGTGTGTCTGGGAGGGAATAGCTACTGCGACCGGAATGTTTGACGTGACGAGATAGATTCTCCGACGTGAAAAGCGTTAATATCGAAAGGCGAATGAATACCTGCAACGCTCCGACAACCGCGCGCCCGCGACTACTCACTTTCTCCACTGTTGTCGTACATACGGTACGCACGTATGCCGACGCACCCTCTGGCGACCACCGAGTCAACAGTCTATCGATACGGCGTGGCCAATAAAAATGGGTTGGCACTTCGGAGAAACTATACCGAGTCCATCGTAGAGCGCGGTTTCAATTCTCGGACGAGGCCACCGGAATATTTCGGGCGAGAGAAATTCCAACGTAAAGCAGAGGGGAGCGTGCCTGTACGATATCAGGTACGCGATAAAGATCCCCACCTAGGTTGCGAGCCTAGGCGAGGCAAAATTACAAGTTTGCCCCTTGGAGGTGGGAAGTGAGGGTTACAGCGATTACGATGGTGAACCTGCTTAACACATAGCTAAAAAAGTGAGCTGTACTGAAAGACGGAGGAGCGGAAGTCGTGCGAAAAAAGGGAAGACTAAAGGGGGATTTCCACCTTCCTTGTTCTGTGCAAAATCGCTAAATTGGCGTACGTGTAAAAATTTGCTCGTGATGTACATGTAAATCAGTTAATGTTTTTATGAAGATAACGAATTCTGTCTTTGATCGCGGTCATTATGGTGGATGCTCAAAGCTGGGTTTCCAATTATTGTTGTCACTGATTAAGAAAACAAATGCTCTTCAAACTGGTATATATATAATCAATAAAAAGGGCTCTAAGTATGAGATAGGGTCTCGGGAGGCCACAGTGTGGCGATGGTGACTGCCTACGTGGCCTTTGGCGTCGGCCTGTCAGCGAGACGCGCTAAAAAAACCTATCTGACGCCGGGCGAGCGCAATATTGTCAAAACTTCAACGTCGGCCATAGACATTCGTCACTCGCCGTGTATATAGTGAGTTATATTATCTAGATAGGGTCTACGGCCGTAAAGCCATATATCATGAGATCAACATCGGAGAACCAGTTCGAAAGCAATATACGCGATTGTACGTGTATACGCTTACCGACGATCATCAATTCACCTTTATCGGGGAATCGATACGGTTATCCCTGCATCAGATACGGTCTCACGTATGCAAATGTCAGCAATAACGGACCCTCGAATCAATTTGGTAAACCACTTTGGCTTCGAATACAAGAGCAAAATTTAAAAACGCAGAAAATATTCTGAAAATTCCACGAATACAAAATCTGTTTATTGTTATATTATTAATTTAGCGTTCTGTAAAATTTGATGCTTTGATGCAATCTTTGAGTCATTAAAAAAGTAATTGTTAGTTTACTTGTGCAATTTATAGTGCAGTGGTTAGACAGATTCGCAACTAATGTTTGTGCTCACGGGGTTTCTCAAGAGGATAACACGTGTACTATAAACTCTTTAAGCTACAAACCTATACAATAGCTTCTGCACAAGATATTCCCAACAAGACGAGAGAAGAAAAACGAGTAGCATGCGCGGGATAAAAAAGGGAGCGTGAAAAAAGATAATCTTTTTCTTTTCACTATTTCATTATTGGATGTGCGAGGTCCTTTACTCACATCATGTGTGCTCCCGTTGATCCATTGTGCAGGCCCAGATACCGCTGAAACTGGAGGCCTCCAGTTAACCCCACGCACCACCCCCACACCCGCAGTTCAGCTCTCTCTCTCTCTCATCCGCACCACCATCTATACCGGTCCCGGGAGATATAATTTCTACCGTAAATCCCCAAAGGTCACCCCCCTCACACACTCCAGCCTCCAACCTAAAAAAAATGAATACCCCGAATGCATGGAGAGAATTTTTTTTAAATTGGAAAAACAACACTAGATAGTAGAGTGGCATAATCCGAAAGCTGCAGGAGACAAAACGACGAAAGGAATGATATCTGTTAAAATCTCGATGACTGACCACACGATCTTGATCTCGATGACAGACAGGCAATACTAGGACAAAGGCAATTGGATTTCCTGTTCACCGCTCTCGCGGGAAACAGAAGTCAACAATGCCAAGAAATTTGTCCAGATATCAACCCGCAAATAAGCATACATTAATTATTTGATGTAGCCGAATGCAGCAACGGCTAGAACAGTTTTAGTTGCTTGTATTTATTTCTTGCCTTTTCTACTCATATGGATTGCTATGCTACTAATGCTAGATGGAGGAAAGACATTTATCATAAAATTACTTCTACACCTGAGAAAAAAATGTTTATTATCACTAGATATAGTTCACCTCCAAATACAGAACGACAAATAATTGAGCGAGTGTCAAAATAATGTGGAATTCTTTAAAGAAAATAAACGTTCTACTTGATAAAAGAATTTTATTTTGTAGGTTTACGAAAATCACCAAGTATGAAGTGATCAGAATATTTATTAGTCGGAATCTTGGAACAAAGACACGGCTAATAGTCGAAAAGGTGTGCCGAAAAACAACCCCCCCCCACGCACGCACACACACACACACACATGGGAGCAAGCCACATTTCAAACACCAAAAATCTTGGCCAATGCCCGTCGGTCATTCGTCAATTTAAGGGGCCTCGGTTGGACAATAACGCAGTCCGAGTCTGGGAGTAGCGCGAGGCGAAATGGCCGCCCGGAGGAGTTATGGCCGTGGCCCCTCGCGCTGAATGAGCTCCCAGCGGACACATCAGGCGCGCGAAAAACTCGACGGTCAGAATGCATTCGCATCGCCGCGTTCAGCTACCCCTCTCACCTCCGCCTTCCAACGCATACAGTGCAAAAACATTGATGCGCCGAGATCTCCAGTATTTGTAGTCCTGATACCCCCTGCGCTGCATTGTTGCTCACGCCTGTACACAGAAGACCAACGTCTCTGAAATTTGACAACACAATGTGTCATTATTATTTTTTTGAGCTTCCAACCGAACGAAACCAACCGGAAAAGCGATGAAAGGAATTAGGTGCGTGTCAGGGCGTTTATCTTTTTTGCAAGCCAGTATGGCTGAGTCGTTGGATGGTGGATGACCAACGTTTTCGGTTTCCCGACGCAAACTAAATCCTAGCCTGGCAAAACTGTATCATTGCCCGACAGGTGGTGCTCAAATAATCGTGCACAGTTAATGGTCCGACCTTGTCATGACACAAAACACAAAACTATAAATGGCTAGACAAAAAAGTGCGTGTTCGTATTTATATTCATTCGAATTTATGTTCAATTTCGCCACGAGTTTCAAACCATATATACTTCCCTTCTTCAGTCTTGCAAAAGTATGACAAATCGAAAATTCTGATGACACGGTCATCAACAGATAGATTTATAGAAATACAATTCATGACAATAGAAATTCACTTTATATTCCGGGTGGTGCTTCGGAAAAGTCACTCAGAAGGCCGGCCGTTGATAGTGAAGCCAACGGTCATCTAAACTTAAAGTTCAAAACCCAATCGTCCACAATGGTCTCATTTTTTCATTGATATGCTGTATACAAAATACATAAAAGTTTCCAATATCGACTCGATCTATATATAGCCACAGTTCCATGTGCCCTGTATTGATTCCGGTCACGTTCCACCAACTCCAAAAATGTGCTCCATCAAGTAATTGAACTCGAAATCAAATTAGGACGAGGGTCATCGCTTCACATTTCCCCGCGCGAGGAGAGAGCGCATCATTTCGTTAAATATCATGTCTGTCCCGAGTCGACGCAATTTCTCGTTCAACTGCTCTCGCCCTGTAAATATCCTCCTGAGATCCCAGCAAATAAACATTGCACTTTCCCTGAATTTATATCAAGGAAAAAGTATCTCCCATAACTTGGGCTCATCTTAGCACATGTTACACAATTTAAGTTATCTACGATTTGTAGTACATAATTTATTTTAGTCATTAAGTCGTTCTAGCCTCCTGATACTTAATTATTTGGAGGTTTGACGGCTTGTATGTTCACTGTACACAGGATCTCAAAAATACCTGTGGTAAAGCGAAGAAAAAGCCCACTCCCAATTGCAACCTGTCACAGTTAGTCTGTTACCATCGAAGCACAAACGTAACTGAGATATCGCAGACCGACCGTTATATTCGTGCATTCCAACTCGAGAGGCAAGACCAGGAGGCACCGAGGATACTGACAGCTGGGGTCGGGCGGGTGGAAATCTGCTCGAATGATTTAAGTTATTACTGCATGGCCGGCGGCTGGAATTTATGGGTTCGTTCTTAGTATTTACACAGACATTATGCACGGACCCAACATGCATCCACCCCTCCCCCTATAAATACCCGCTGCGCACGTAACAAAAACTTTATTGTGCAACCAGTGGCGGCTCGCGACTTCATTTCTCGCCCGGGGGCCGGCCACTTTGTGAGGCAGGACGCATGCCCACAGCACAATTTATCTGAAAAGGTCTGCTACATCACATCGACAAGTAACCATGCACCTTTTAATAGAACAAGCCGCCACAAACAGCATCGTAACTTTTCCAGGGAGGAGGAGGAAACATAAACCAGAGTTGATTTAATTTTAGAGCTTCACTTATTTTTTCACATGGGTTTCAATATTTTGTCGCTAATGCTGTCTGCGAAGACATCTCATGTTGTTGATTTTATTCGTTAAGGTTGACTGCGCAAACATCTCCTTTGTTTTGTACAAACGAGTTTCGTGATTGGAAGTGATTCCACAGAGAAGTGACCGCCATCTTGAAAATGCTCATCGCCCATTCAAAAGTATTTCGATGACGCCAGTACCAGGGTTATACCTCCTCGATGACGTCACGTACGCACGGTTCAAAACGCAATACATTTACTTGAGGGGGAGGAGGGTTTGTGAATTCATGGCTATTGTCAGCATATCGACATCAATTTAGATATGCCCATTAAAATTAATGTTTCCGAATTTCGCAGCATTAATGGACGAAGCCCACGGATATGGATTCCACTCCCGTTCCATAAAGGCCATCCATTATAAAACATCAAAGGAAAAACCGTATTCACCCCCACCCTTCATTCGCCCATTGCAGACATGTGGAGCTTCAACTGCGCACAAAAAAACTCAACCGAGGAATACATGTAGCTGCCATGCATTTACAGATTTATCCTTCGGAGACCCCCCACAACAAGAATAACTGTTGGATTCATATGCAATATTGTTAGGGACACATTGATCCGGATAACAAGCCGTGTTTGAAAAGTGAGAAGTTGTTCACAACTTAGTCTGTTCTAGCTGAAGTTGTTCAGCAGTTCAGAAATCAGAGGAGTTCGGCAAGGATACCGCTTGTTTCCCCCTAAGACACCCCGAAAAGTCGAACGCCTTATCTCTGGGAAAACTCGTCTCAAGGCGGAACAACAAGGCGATTATGTCTGTTTGTTAGCTGGTCGCTGCAGAAATGCAAGTATGTCGAGCAAATACAACCCAGCGAAAAAATTGAAAAGTTAAGACGCCCTAAAAATTCACCAATTAATTTTTGAACACCCATGTAGAGACGAGAGCTCTCAGGAAGTTCTAGCCATGCATATAATAACGGGGCCCAGTGAATATAAAGACCTCGGCCACTCCATATATCCAAAATGCAGCCCGAAGTCATTTCTACTGTCCCCGTCGTCCATGCAGTATATGTACTGTGGCGATGGCAGCGCGACATCAATATGAAAAAGACAGGACGGGAATTTCGCTCTCCATTCCGCTCACTTCAAACATAAAAGCATAATGCACATCGGGGCTCTCTGCAAAACTGCGCATAACTAGGCATCGCGCGTGGCCATCTCCGGACGAACAGCAACATAAATCTCATCCGTCATCGTCGTGTTTTCGGAACGGACGAGATAGACAGAGAGAGAGAGGGCGAGAGAGACAGCCAGCGACGGTAGTGGACTGTGCAGGACCGCTTCCGGAACTTTAGAGCGCCATCACCGAAGCGATATAGCGATGCTCGGTGAGGGCAATAAAAAAATATGAAAAGTCGGCCAAGGATTGCGGTCATACACTCTTCATAGAGCCGACATCTCCTCCTGAGCCCTAAACTCTAAACCTTTGTAGTAATAAAAAAAAAGCAATGATTCCGAATCACAACCGACACACTCCAATAATTACGACAAAAATATATGACTTTATTCTCCTATATCTGCCAACTAATCGTATTAGATGGCCGTATATTTTGTACGCGAAGGACACCTTTAACAACAACGTCATCTATTCTCAAGATTCATCTGAATCAAAGATCATCGTTAGGATTTTGACAGCCGCCAAAACACAATTGTTTGATAAGTAATACAATATAATTAAATATTCGTATCATATAACTGATCAAGGAAAAATAAAATAAGTTATTTTTTATGTGATTAAGGAAGTGCAGGTCTCGGTAGGAAACGAATCGGAGTTTATGTCGGTGCTAAATTTGTTTTGATGCGCACTACAGAATGCATTCAACATGCATGCAGATTTTCGGCTCGCCGTTAACCCTCCTTCAAGTCATTCCCATTCCACAGACCGTCAAAAACATCAGAGACTCTTGCACATGATAAGACAAAATATTTGAAAGACAATACAGCTCTCAAACGAAAATTGTAATTTACCTTTCGCAATCGAGAGAGGACACACAAAATAAAAATAAAAATTAAACTGAAAATTATTTTTTTAAAGAGTTTTCGCTTTTCGTTCTGAAAACATATGGAAGTCCTGAAACAATCGATTAAAAAAAATGTGACCTGCGAAAGAGTAGAAAACGAATTTAGATGAAATATTAACAAGAAGAATTTCCGGTGTTTTTTTTAATTTAGTCTTTGCTAATATTAGTGATCGCTGGGACTACCTTTCAATTTTGCGTGACGACTACGTGGCCCGAACAGAAATGCAGCCGGTGACGTCGACGTTGGTGGCCCTCGCGGCGCATTTCTGCAGTAGAGGGCGCCGCCGTGCTATTAGCCATACAGTAGAGCACGCGCGTGCGCTCGCCTCTGACACGCGTTTCCTATTGTAGGCGCCGCTGGCCCCTGTGTCGTCTGTCGGCTCCCCCGTGGCCCGGCTTTTCGGCGCTCTGACAAATGAGGTATTATGGTCGACGGTGACGACAATGGCGCGCACACAAAAAGGTTGTCGGGGGGCCTAGGCCTACCGTTACCGCGCAAACCCCGGCTTGCGAATCGAGGTACAGAACAGAGACGGGGATTGGGGGAGGGGTGACTGGCGACGCCTGGGAGAAACACATCACCGGTCAACCGGAAAAAGGTGTGCAACTTTTTTCTCTCTCTTTGTTCTCAGCATCTTCCTCAGATCTGACGTAGCAATTTTTTTGCTACGTTGGGTTGGTTTTCCCGCCAAATGCATTGCACACCACAAAGGAGACTGTAATTAATTTACCACTTCCGATGCCCCGTACGATGAAAGAAAGTGGGACATTTTTTAATTCATTTATCGAATGTCAAAGATGACATGCTCGATAGAAACAGTCACTAATTTTGTAAGCGAATTGCAGAGGTCGCGCTAGGCACGCACCTCTTCGCCGTCACCTTTTGCTTCGTTTATAACCTCTTTGGGTGTTTACACAATTTATTTGAAACTAAACCAAAGGACCAGACCTTACTTCATAAAACCAGCATATTCGAAACTATCGATTAATTATCCACAACATAGACGAAGAAATAATTGACTACACTTTCCCAAGAGTGTATCGTCAGCACACCTTTGCCCCTAACTTATGATTTGAGCCCGCTGTCTTAACGACAGGACTGGTTGTGAGTGCACTGTTTACACTGAGATTGACAATTGTAATAAGAGTGAGGATCCAGCTAAAGAAATTCGCTTCGCTGCGTCCATATCGATGACTAAGGTCTGAGGAAGGTGAACGCGCAGGTGTTTGTGTGTGTGTGTGTGAGCGAATGTACGCGTGTTGATCGGTTGAGCCCCGCGGTGCCAATTGTCCGCTCGTCCCGCGTCCAAGTGCGGAGGCCCCCCGTCGCGACTTTCACCACGTTGCACGGCAACCAAAAGCCACACATAGGCGACAAATACAGGCATGGGGTTCGCCGGTAGGTGTCCACACCAGGAGGATACGATAAGGTTCTGAAAATTGTGACGGACTGGGGTCGGCCGGATATATAAACCTGGAAGCAGCCATAGGTAAAATCGTATTTTCAAATGGTTCGGACTTCCACCAAGTCTTTTCTCGTCCATTTCAACTATCTATCAGTGATCCATATGAGCCCGATTCAGAATATTTTTATATATCTAGCATATGATTTTGTTTTCGTAACCAGTAAGTCTCAGGTGTTGAACTCGAGTCTGTCAGCGAAACGCCGCTGGTTGCCCGGAGTCTACCAGTCGAAATCTCTTTCGAGCGTTGCCATGCGCCAAATGCAAATGCGTGTACATACAGACGATGCAAATTCGAGCATGTAACAGCTTGTTAATTAACGAAGCGATTCATCAAAGGTTGATGGGATATCGTCGCGAATTAATTCGCTCGGCGACGACGAGACGATAAGATTTTTCAAGCACGAGAGAGAAATATATAGAGAGAGAGCGCGAGTGGAAAGGATGCCATAGCCCTCGAGAGGAAGTGAGATTTGGAAAATTAATGCTGCCGAACGCGCGCTCGCGGCCTCCGTATCGGCATCTCGCATAATCACTACAGTAGATGTCGCTGCAATATTTTTTGTCCGTAACTAAGGGCATATCATATTAATTTTCGTTTAATTTCCTCATGATGCTAATCATTATATTAACCTAGATTAGGGATGAGCGGAATGCTGGACGCAACACCAATTGGCGATAAGAGTTGGCAAAACTCTTCGAATATAAAAATAGTAAACTATTATTTAAAATGAAATATTTGTATTATACTAGAGTACAGTGATGCGGGAACATTACCAATATCGATGCTGCTGCCCATGGTTGGCAAGAGGATTGCCCAAAGGTAATCTTGGCATGCAAATGTAATAATAATGCAATAATAATTTGTGTGTGTGTGTTTATGTGATCCGGCCTTTGAGGCAAACGAATCTGGATAAGCGCGTCTAGTACAGAGTATAGGTGATTCGGCGTGTCAGACGAGATAGGGTAGGTGAGGGGGGGTGCGGGGGTGGGAGAGGATGCGAAATGGAATCTCTAATTTTCTTTCGACGGAACTGGCGATGTAAAAGCGTGATAAAATATATATGGCAGGCGCGCCATATACCGAACATGGGTGCGTCATGAACAGTGGGTGGGTCTATTGAGGTATCGAGAGAACGCTGTGCCTGAAATGGCGTCGGCGATGCACCTACTGTGTACACACAGAATGGAATCACGCATGCGCACTCTGTGCGGGATTGTACGCTGTCGGTGAGACGGATAGGCCGGCAAGTTTGTTTTGTGCACACATGCCGCCAAGAAAGTCAATAAAAAATTAATTTTGAAGTCAAACTGTTCAGGTACTAGAATTTTCGAATATGTAACAAACACACATTATATAAGGCGCCTCAAAAATCGTCATGCGTTGGAATAAAGTTCTTTTTTGCCTATATATGGAGACTTTTGGGACACCCCGTTTTTTCTGAAGAGATTAAAAATAAAAAGTTATAATCCTATCCATCTCACGCACACAATTATATAAATTAAATTTAGAATATACCTTAATTAATTGAAAATTATAATTAAAATTTATTCGATACTTCAACAGGCTTGACGATTTTGCATGAGAGAAACAAGTACAGTACTTGCATTTTTTGTGATTTTCCTTTTATATGCTTTCACTAATTTTGCTTTCTGCAGATCACAAATTATAGCGACGACTTTACCCGGTCATAGAACGGGCCGTAATTGAATAGAAAAGAAAACACAAGAGGCATTCGTCCGTGAACAGCAGTTTCGAGTGGTCCAAACATACGAACGCGAAGCAACTCGCCGTTCGCTTTTCAGTAATCTTGGCACTTATCTATCGATGTCGGCCATTAAGTCAAAAATAAACAGGTAAAAGCTGGAGCTCCTTTATAAATCAATCGCTCGCAGGAGCTGCCGAGCGAGCGAACGATCGAACGTCCCGGCGCATGTGCGTCTTCAGCCACCACTGCAGGCGAAGCGGGGGCTGTAATTAGATTAGGCGTCCATCTTGCTTAATTGTTTTATCCGATGAGAGAACGAGTTGCTGGTCGATCGACGCCCTGCCACGTTACTGGAGGGGCGGCAAAGTGGGGCAACCGGCCAGTTGGGGCAAACTGTCAAACCGACTCTGGCGGTAGTCACTTGAACTTGTTCGCTTATTACTTCTGTTCATGAGATTCGCGATTTTGTTCCATTTTCAGGACAGGCGGACCGAAAAACGCAGGTAGAAGCATGCAGACATTTTCAGAGAAAATTGAAATAATAATCGCTATGTCCACCATGATTGAAGGTGTCAATGCAGAAACCATTAAAACCACAACACGGATCAGAAAACACAAGAACATACAGAGTCATGTTGCCCAGGGTGCATCGAAATCTTAAAGAGACCCTGGATCGGACAACGCCTGGACTGAGGGGCTCGGGCGATTTCGAGCCGGCCTCGGCCGCGCAGAAACAATCAACTCAGAGAGAGAAAGAAAATGAACGCACCCCCTAGGGGGACACTTCGCCCCTCTCATACACATCACCGCCGCCATCACACTAGCAGTCAACGCCAATCCAGTGTAAAATCAACTAATTTTTTTTGCGTGGACCATCTTTTATTCTTGATAGCGCTTATGCACAGGCGATATGTATGTATATTATCAGGTTAGACGTCCAGTCGAAAGGTGGGTGGAGGACCAGTTTAACACGTCGGGTCCGATCGTGGAGGGCACTCCGGAAATGTGTGTCACCCGTTGGTGTATGACTACTACGTCATTTATATATTCTAATTGTAGGTACCCCTACTTGTAGGTATTACTTTCACGAAGTAGGAAATGGTAGGATGGCAATTGTACGACTCGTCGTAGCCCAGTTGGTTAAGCGACTGACTGTGGTTTCGGCGGTCCCGGGTTCGATTCCCGGCGCG
>JAQGBY010001187.1:0-31678 GCA_034698785.1 Mycogona germanica
CGTCACCAAATCAGCCAATCACAGAGCGACGAACATTTTTGTTCGCTGGCGGAGTTTGTCGAGAAACCCTACTCTGGCTAAACTAGTGCAAAAAAGAACCTCAACCGAAATTTTTTTTCATTCAGTTTGCATGATGGAGTAGTGGACTGAAAATTGCACAGAATTGAATATGAAAATGTCGAATGCAATGTATAAATACACTATATATGTACACTTAATGTGATAACACATTTTGCACCTTACCTGTGCCATCTACTTTGAAAATGTGGCCTAGTGTTAAAATGGTTTGTCTAGTTAAAGGTATTTCCGCGTTCATCATTTTAGAAAACGTTATTAATATTCCTAACCAAAATTTCCAAAATATGTGTGTACAGATTTTCGTTAATATACAGGTGTAACAAAATTAAGGATTACAAGTGCTAAAATATATGCGAAAGAAAAAGGCCCAGAATCAAATGAGTAGAGGACCTATTGTGATTTTTGTAGGATCATCGCATCGATTGCCGATAGAAACTCCATCTTGAGGACTAGTCTTACGTGTGCACCAAGCAAAGACGAGAAAAGATAATTATGAAACCTAGCCTATTTACTTAAAACATTTATAGTATACGGCACCGTCTATGATATAATGCTCGCGTATATAATCGCATGCAAGAATTTTGTTTTGGGGAGGCAAGGAGGTGCACTTGGAGGTGGTGGTGGTGGCGGAATGGTTTGTAAAGTAGTGGGATGCGTCAATGCCTTTCAGGCTTTTAAAATGTAATCCAATTGACTTTTGGTATAAGTGGTGGGTGGATGGAGTGCCTCCATGCCGTCGTGTGTATAGGCGCGCTGATTGACGTAAGCCCCAGTACAAGTAGTACCGGAGAGAGAGAGTGAAAAATCAATACGAGTATACCTAGAGTATGAGCCTAGACATATGCACCATCTTAAATGGATGTGCAGTCAGGAACGTTCTTGTTACTTCAATTGGTTTATGTGGTAGAAAAAGGAGACAATATCTACTCGAGTATATCCATATCAATGTACATGCACATTTAGCATGGCAATCAGAAAAGGAAAACGGCATAATATTATATTTTGCCTAAATTAAGGTTCAATATGACGATGCAATACTGAAATTCTTTTCGTTGGAGTGTTTTGACCAATATGGTTTGTATAATTTTTAAATAACATACTCTGTTTTCCAGTCATTCAGTTCAGTTTCAGTTCATCCCAGTGTGACATGGCTACTACAAAAGTCTGATACGGCATTTAAAAAAAAATTATTGTTAAACCTGAATATTATTTACGGCTACTTTAGCATTTTTACGGGAAATTGTTACAGACAAAGCAAGTTTCCATTAAAATACAGAGCATAGACTGCGAAGATTATTATTATAACCTGCTGCAGATATTTTCTGGTTTGACGTGAACCATGAGCGAAAACGTTGGCTTAACAAAATGAATCCTTTCGCTGTCCAAGTACATAAGCGCACAAGTTTAAGAAAATAACAAAAGTCATTGCTAAATTCGCTTATTTTCCTAGACGTTTGCCAACAAGAATTATGCGGACGTTTTGCTTGGAAATTTCGAAAGACAATGCACCATGTCTGCTATTCGTTGTGTCTTTTGGTCTAAAGCTGCGGATTCTTATAGCGCCGTTTTGCTTGTTCTTGTTGCGGAAAACGCGTTTTTCATGCTAAATTTGGAACTTCTTGTTTCGAGAATTCGGGATTTTTCGACGAATCCCCACGTTCTTCGTAAAGCCTCTTCGCCAAAGGGATCTCGTAGATGTTATGCTGTATTTCGAAGAAACGGAGTTGGGGTGAAAAAATAGTATTTTTAAAAATGATATATTGCTGCTGTCCCGAGATGATTTGGTCCTATCTTTCGTCTACACGGTTTCTCTTTTGTCCTCTGTCTGCAAATATGCGTTTCCGCGATCCCTTATTCAAGTGGGTGCGCAAATTGGGGCGCACAAAAATTGACAGCTAGACTTGTCGAGAGAGAAAGGCCTCCGCCATATCTGCACTGCGAAACTGCGGCTACTCGTTGCCAATCATTTTGTTTGGCGGCAAATGAAATAGTTTTCAAAATACTTAAAAACCAATCCCTAGATCGGATGAAAAAATATTTAAAATGGTGCCGACAAATTTAGGTGCGTATCAATGAAATTTAAACTATAACGTAAAGGTTGAAGCCAAACATACCTCATTACTAAGTACTCGAATTTACAGAGTTGTAATGAGTGTTTCATTGGCAACTGTTCCGCGAGAATGTAAATAAATACGCTAATCAGCCTAACTGGTGCTAAATTGGATAGCGTACGTGTCATACACGAAGCCTCGTCGGGGGCAGCTTTACCGAACGCTCCATGTAAACGCATGCAGGGTGTCGCGAAAGTATTCACCGCACCAATTCATTTGGCGGTTGCAGCTTTTTCGTCATTGATTCTGTCTGCGCAACCTTGAAAATATTTTTCTGAATGTATTTCTTCTGATTTTTTTAACCATGTGCGAGTGCAAGGATGCATTCATGCATCTGAATAATTTCAAATTAAATATACACGTATGATTCACGCTCCAAAACGATAACGTTTTAAAATGACAGAACTGTAATATCTAAAAATCCGCAAATATTTATTTTTTTAAAAAATACAATATGTGTACGGTTCATTTTATTCTACGTGCACATACTATCTACATACTAATAATTGCTGTATTCTACATACTAAATACTAATTCTACATATTAATATACTAATAATGCGTTGCCGCATGGTCGAATGGCATGGCGTGATTTTAAGTCATTCATGACGACAAAATTAATTTTAAAACATAACCTTTGAGATGAAGTTTTTTAAAAAGGAGTCATCACGATGGTACCTTACTTTGCAGTGTGATGGCCGCCTCCCAATGTCCATTTTGACAATTTCTGCTGCGATCTGCGCGCCACCTAATAATTGCGAGGCTCGCTTGACGGAAAAGAGAAGCGAAGAATTTCCACGTGTGTCTGGTTTGAGATTAGGACGAACCGCATCCCACTCGCCCAATCCCGACCGCAGTCCACTAAACCGAACGACTGCAGCATACCTAACGGTGAACGGTACCCACCATATATATTTGCTAAGCGCCGGGAACTGATGGTTTCCGCAAATATTTTGTCGCTGCTTGTCGGAAATCAAGTGTCGAGTATGGCTGCCTAATTTAATATATCGTATCAAATTTTTTGGACCAGTTCCATCAAATAAATATTAATGGCGTGGCTGGTGATTAAAATGACAAACACTATTTTGTAATGCTAACGTTTCTAGCGCCAACTAACAAATGGTGTTGCCGTCTGATTTTGGACGGCGAACCAGCGCGTCAGTCGCGGATGGCCAATTTTCCCTAGTACATTGTGACCCCAAACGTCCTAAGACCAGGCAATTTTCTTTTTTATTTATCTTCCTTTATTCCGGCTGCCATTTCCATACTTTTCGAATTGAAGAATGCTGGCTCGCCAGCTGTCCAACTAGCTGATTGCTGAGACGGTCGTCTCGGCTTCAACAAACCAACACACCATTCCGACCGGGTTTTAGCTGTTACAACGACGGTGACGACACTGTCGGAGAGAAATGTAATTTGTCAGAAACTACAGTGAAACGCAGAATAAGTAAATATCAAAATGTATTATTTATTTACCGATAGTACGAGAACAAATATTGACAATATTTGTAACTTGCTTGCAAATTAAAACGACGCATTTATCTGCCTTATCAGAAGTACTTTTGAAAATTAAATATGTCGAACAAAATGGTGTTTTCAGTTGGCGACCTTATGAATAGATTTATGTATAACGATCACCTATAATACTGAATGTCATATTACCATACAACGTATTTCTGTAAAACTGTTAAATTCTATTGGAAGCCTTTAATATTTGAAATTCCGTAAATTAAAAACTTCTTATATATGAAATTTGTTGCCGACCGTCAATTGCGTCCCTCAATCTCCTTTTGTACTTATAAATTGCAAAGAATACATAACTAGCGTAATTCTTAATATTCAAAATAAAATTGTGATTTACCATACCGAATTTAGATGAGGCCCCTAACTTATTTGAAAATATTTATTAGTTCCATTTAACTATTTGCAAATACTGTATCTACAGAGTACTAAATTGTCTGAATTGTGATTTACTATACCGAATTTGGATGAGGTCCCTAACTTATTTGAAAATATTTATTAGTTCCATTTAACTATTTGCAAATACTGTATCTACAGAGTACTAAATTGTCTGAATTTTGAAGCAGCGATAACCGGATATGGGACTTTGAAAGTGTTCCCAGAAATAAGACTATTAGACCCGTTGTTCGCTTTCGACTAACCGAGCCCATGAATCAACAAAGAGAGATTGATGCAGATGCAACCTGTTTCCAAATCGTTAACAGAAATCTTGGATACAGAAAACCAGGCGAGGTCGATGTAGGAGCATGGGAAGATGACTGTACAGAGTTGATCTAATGTGTCCATAGTCTCATTTTTTGTGCCGTTTCTCATCCACCCTCACTTTCTGAACCCTAATGACTCAATATGGAGAGACTATATTCATTATGTCTACTCTATCTTGTCACCAGTAGCCATCGCGAGCACTGATGAATTGTTTCCACACCGCCAAGATTATTTCTCTTCTCTGATTGGACGGTGCCCGCGCGATACATGTACGGGGCTGTCAGACAGTGGCCAGGCGAAAGACTAATGTAGGCATGCAATACATATTCAGAATTCCTTTTAGTGCATATCCAATTTTTATTCACACCTGAGATTTCAGAGTTCTCAATATTATATCCATTTGACTTCAATTCGGCCGGCATGTCCCAACTTGAAGGAACAACACAGATAAGACACAATAGGACAATTTACATCAAGTTAATAAATATTACTAGTTTTCTGAAACAACAGAATCAATTAAAGTAATTTATTGTGATAATGCAATGGTTTAGAATGCATTATGCATTCATTTTGCATTCACATAATGCTAGGTAGTTATGATGTCATGTTCTCAAAGATTTGGTTAATTGACAAGTTCACATACGGAATATTCATTGACAAGCAGGGCTTCAAATTGTGAAGAAAAAGACTCAGTATTTGAAAGTGTTATTCATATTAGAAATAAAATTTTGCCAGACAAAGTATAAACCAATCCGTTTACTGTTGGAATGCGAATTGAGAACATTGTCTGATTACGAGATTCACCCCACGCCACTGATGTCTGCTATATCGTTCGTCAAGTCTGCCCTACTCGAAAGTCGCCATTAAAAGAAAAATACGCATTCCCTGAGCAGCTCGCAGCATCGCCCTCTCAAGTCTTCCGATTATATTTTATTCATCCATCATCTTCGGAGGTGGACCTCCGCCCCGCTTCCCACTTCCCACCCATATCCGGTGATGCCAGTGAGCGATGACTTGCTGATGGGGATAATTAATCCCCGTGTCGACGGACTGGTCTCCGCTTTTGGGTCGGAGCTTAAAAAGATTAGGGTTAAAACGGTGTGTTTGTGGGGGGAGGGGTTGCTGTAATTGAGTTTGCGGTTGAAATTTTGTCGTGCAGTGTCTCCATGCTGCGTCATATGCATTGGGTACACATGTGTCCTCCGATCGCACTGAATATTGTGATCCCGATTATATTGGAGTGCGTTTAGAGTCTCGCTCGTTCCTTCTTATATTATTTCCATACTTCGCTCAATGGCGTGTAGCATTTCGTATCACTCTGAATAGTAAGATATTCTGTGCAGGGGTTGAACTTTTTATCAGATAAACAAATTATCTCTTACATAATACTATTTAGACTTGAATATTAAGGCCTCTGCCAAATTTGGGGTATTACCAACATATTTCGGGTCAGATTATTTCAAATATTTGTGCTTACAGTTTGAGGTATGCAGAAATATCCCCAGTTTAGGATTACATTTGTGATTGGTCGCAGAACAAGTGGGGGTATACGAGTAGGCCATTAATTTCAAACACTGACTATCGTCAGCTACAATTGGGTCACGAATAACTTTTGCGGTTAGGTCGTATCAAATATCGGTGCACCGGCATCATCTGAATGAACGCACTTGAATGAGGCCCTATCCTCCTCCCTGTATGTGATGTACTCGTATGTCTGTCGAGCGACTTTTGACGTGTTCAAATTTATACAGCGCGCTACCTATTGCGAAGAGCAGTGTGTTCCATTGTCATGTATATGCTTGTATGGGACGTGGGGTCGAAGTAGGGGTTTTGGCATGTACGGGAATGAAGTTTCGCAATTCAATACTAACCGATGTTTTCCAATGGAACCAGACTGACGATAATGGTCAAAGTCTCAACTTGTGACCGCATCATAATATATTTAGCCTACATCAAGTGAATCATGGCCGAATAAGTGAATGTACATAATTAAAGTAAACACGTCGATAAAAATGTATTCGTTGTGATGTGTTGCGGATCATTGTTTAGACCAATCGCCATTTATTTTGTTAGTGATTTTTAAATATAAAATGTGTCATCGCCGAATTTTTGAGGACTTCAGCTAGTCTCATCATAACGACACCATTATTTGAAATTTTCTTGGTGTATCAAAATTCCTTTGATTCAAGAATCTTCAGTTTCTAAGATACTCGTAGAAACGTTCAGAGTTCACGTCCCCATCAAATCCTCCCGTCAACGTTGTGATATGTTAAGTCAACATCTTAGATCGCGCTACACGTGTGGTTGGTATATGCAAATTTGCAAAAATGGCCTAATGAAATAAGCCACAAAACTAGGTTATTGTTTCCACCCACATCCCCTTTTCATCCTTCCTTGAAAACTCGTTATTGCAGAACAGAAGATGTTGAGAAACGCCATACACTAGTTCTAGAGGCGCAAGTCCTGCGCATTGCCGAAAGAGGCTTTCGGGGATTCGAAGGCAAAACGTCTTGTTGACATTCACGGAGTTCCATTCAGTCTCCGATAGCTGCGGGCAAGTGCTGTGTACGGAATACAGAAAGTGGTTTTAGGTAAATTTCCTATTTGGGCGCGAGCGAGCGAGCGAGGTGAACAAATTCCTATATTGCCTGGGTGTATTTTTCTCCCCGCAAGTCACTGTCGTACGTGCTGGATCCATATGGGTGCATTAAGAGACACAACACTAGGAGAGACGCCTATGCGGACTTCAGATCTAAGAGTACAAACAGGTTATGGGCTGAATTATGCGTGGCACCACCCCCTATGATCAAATATCGATGAAAAATACACTGCAAAACGATGGACCTTTACATGGGAAAACCATTTTGAAACATATAAATATTTTAAATTTCTAACGAAAACGTTTAAGAAATGTTATTAAAATATTGTTTTGATAATTTCAAAGTATTTTATTTAAAAATACTCTTCACTTAAATGGTTAGCCAACCGCACTTACATGATATTCCTCCTGTAAGTCTGAACGTCTTTGAGTTTTGCAAGTCTCAAAATGCAGTGGTCTCGTACGACTTCTGACAAAATAAAAATCCCCGTGCACGTCCTTTTTCCACATTTTTCGATTTCAGGTTTTCGGATAACTTTCTTTCCAAGCAGCAGTTCTTAATTTTTTTCAATTAATTTTTATTCGCATTGCTTTTCTCTTCTACGACTCAAACATTTCCCCACTATACATATATCGATGCCTGACAATACGCATATCAAGTATTTGATCGAAGTACGTGAGTAATTTTCCAAAACGAACGACAATTGAACCTCAATTATTCATCAGCCGAGAAATAAATATTGCTGTCGGTTCAAATAAACTCAATAAAAGAAGTTCTGCACAGGCGACAGAACACTTTGATGGCAGGCAGCACTTTTACCTTGATCGTTTGTGTGTGTGCGCGCGCTCCATTTTTTATTTTCTCTGCACTCTTGATCAAGTTCGGCAGCTCTCAGAAAATTAATTAAACTTTGCCTTCTCTCTCTCCAGCACCGAAGTCTTGCAATTTCCTATACAGCATTTGTGCCAGTGGTACAGACTCTACGCCCATAACACATGAAGTCTACCTACCGCATACATGCAATAAGTTAAACAAGAGAACACCAACCCACAATTTTGGTAAAAAATTAATGATTACAAGACAATATTTGAAATTGAATGCATCTTAACTAATTTCACGTAAAAACTTTTATTATTTTCGACAACTGAATAAGAAAACAAATAAATCTGTGTGTTATAAATGCTTTTTATCTGCGGCGGTACAACCGGGATGTGATGGTTGCGTTCACGAATATTGATTGTTGGGTTCCCATTGGGAGATTGTTTAATTTGTTCTTGCAGAACGTAGCCGACTCAAGTTCTTGACTGTTTTATTTATTTTCCAATGCAAATAAACGAGCGGAATTGCTTGTGGTAGTTTGATCGAATTTATTTTCTTTTCCGTGGCAATCAAATTGCAGTCGAATATTTGCTTGCCTTGCCTGGCGCGGGACAAGAAACTCACCGCTTGATGGCGAGGTGCTGCACGATGGAGGTTATGACGTATTTCGAGTTGAGGACGTTTATTACCTAGGCGGACTGAGCCAATACAGAACTGCGTCTCTCGGTGGTAACGGCTGAGGCCGGACACAGTGATTGCAGCGACGTCTGGTGGAGGCGGAATAAACGATTCTATCGCCAATCACCTAATTCAGTTTAGAAATTTATAAACGTGACTTCATCTCGTCAAGTTAATGCACTGCATTAAGTAACGAATGAGTTGCCTTCATTAAGGCACCATCTGAAACTTTATGTCATATGACATTCTAAAAGTTCATAAACATTTTGGTTATATTTCATTCCCATTTTCTCGTGTCGAATCTAATGAATCGGAATATATTTGCGTATTTTTAAGAATAGCTGCCGGCAACTGAGAGTGGGCTAAAACTTTATTTTTTAATGTATGTTCACTACTATGCGCATGCCACTAAGTCTGACTACAATTAAGATATTAATGTAATTTCACTATCGAATTTCCATCGTTTCTGTCAGTTGGAACCAAACATCTGTTACGATTTTCTTGGATAAGTTTAATGCAAGACGCTAATATATCAACGTATAGATACTTTTTAGAGCTGTCAAATGAAAAAGAAATCTAAAATTTGCAATTTATTATTATAAATTGTTAATTGCACAGGGTGCCTGCTGATGGAAACGTAGGGCCATGCAAATTTCCATAACTGTATGCATCATTTCAGACATTGTATTGCTGTGCAACAGAATCCTCTGCGTAATTAATCATACTCAACGCATGTTTCAAGCTGTTAGCAATGGTGCGTGATCTAATTAATTCCAAGAAAAAAAGCGAACACAATTGGCGAATATAATCAGGGTCTTGTCATATTGAGAAATGTTTCTTCTCGGGCTTGATTGTACAAGACAGTACATGCTTCCAGCTGAACACCTTTATGCAATGTAGAAATCCATAGCTGAAATTGAATTTCTTCCACACCAACCAATAATCAAAACATGGGGTGGTACTACACAATTCGGACTTTCAATTTCAGCTCTGTCAAGTATTATTGCGTTGAGAATTTTTAGCTTCATTTAACGATTGAACTTACAGAATGCATTTGATTTATTATTAAACCTGTAACAACGTTTTTAATTTCGATAATCAGTTTGAATGTGATCATAAAATTTTCCTGCTACAGCTTTTTCAGGAGAAAGTCACTTTGGTTTTATGTCCGGTTGATTGTGTCGTAACGGCTTCTGTTAAAATAATAATGTCGAGAATAGCCACCCTCTAATACAAGCGCTAAACGAAATGCGTTGAGTGCTCGGGATAAGAATAAATGGCCTGAATGTAATTGCTCTGAAAGAAAGCAGCATCCAATTTGGTAATTGCTAATTTCCTTCGTAAACAAGCGGTGCCGATGTGGTGCATTATACGAAAACAAAAACATAAGACAAGAAGGCCTCGTTTGATTATTAATATTACTTCATTATCCGCTCTTGGTTTTTCGTCTGCGGAAAGCTATTGTTAATTAATGTGATCGCTAAATTGCTGAGAATTTCACTGGGGCTGATTCTAGGGTTCTGCGTGTCCAAAATGTTTGCTTAACTCGACAAGGATTGTGCTATAAAGTGTAAAAATGCCTAGTCAGTTTGCTTATTTGCTATTAAGTTGCTGTAGTTTGTTAAAAATTGTTTAACTGGAAGTCAGTACGAAAAAGGAAAATTGTGATTTGGTCAACAGGTTAGTTTTTTCAATAGAGACTTTAAAGTCCTGTAAGTATATAACTTCCGGTCTTGGAAACTTTACATATCTGTTTTAGATTATTGGTCAATGGTTTAACTGTGTTACAAATTCATTTTGGAATTGTAATTATTTATTTACAATGAAGCTTTTAGAGAAGTTTTTATTCCAAAAATATGTTTTGCGAATTTGAGTAACCCGTTTTTATATTGAGTTAACTATGAAGTGGGTTGGTTGGTGTTGGGTGCGGACGGTGGTTTACGAAGCGCTGGTCGGTTGCAACTGTTATTGCCAAATGTGTTCTATTTTGATAAGAGCATGAAAACGTGACTTCAACTGAAACTTTTCCACGTTAAACCGTGAGATAGATAACCCAAAATCCGTGCGTAGTGCAGAATTCTGCGTCATTACACCAATATGTGTCATTACTAGAAGTTGGAACCTGCATTCCACTAACCATATCTCCAACACGCGATGGAATTCGAACTGTGTGCGTGTGAACGCCGCTCACGAGAATAAAGATATCGTGGGTTGACTTATCTTATGAGAACAGAGTCATGTCGGCGCGCCTGATCGCCTCCATTGCTCAGATACATTTTCTACATGCGGTTAACTCTTTGGCTCTATACATGTATTCTGTTTGGCCGGTCATGCGAGATTCCGTTACTGGGGATCGGATAAATGCGAAGTCAAAGGAAATTGGAATTTTTTCACCAATTGGACGTACGACCGTAATAAAAAAAAATAAAGTTTATTTTTCTTTCCCCCTCCTTCCTTCGATCGCTGGCTTGTTCGCCGTATAACGTTGCGTCTATGACGTCACGCAATGTTGGACTTTTTTTATTTCTCTCCTCCTTTTCTTTTATTACGTTTTTACTATTTGGCCGCTAAGACTGGCACGGGTCACTGCGGACGAGGACCGTTCATAATTTCGGTTGAGAAACATATACACCTAATATTGCAGCAGTCAATTACGTTCGCTGTACAGCAATTTGTTAAAAACCAAATGCTGTATTAGCTAATTAAAAAGAAGGATCAATTTAATTTTTCAACATTTTCCAAGATGCAGAATAGTAGTTTTTGCTAAAAACAACTAAATGTAAGAGCGCTAGTGTAAAAAGCACAGCCTAGGCATATACATGTATTTGCGGGTGTTTTCTTTTTTTTGGTTGCCCATCTTTTTCATGTTTTATTCGTTCGCAGGAACAGATGCAGAAGCAACATTTTTGCCGTCAGAAATCTGAACTGGAAAAATTTAACTATACCGTCTTTCTATATTTGTGGGGATGGAAGATTCGTACACAGCACACTGACGACGCCACTGGGCATGAGAAGATTCTCCATCGAAAAAAAAATCCTGTTTTCCTTTCATTTTCGACATTACACGATCCGATAAATAAAGTTATGCATTTATAAATGAATGCTGGAGTCTAGACCTTCGTAGATCGAATGGAAAATCGAATAAAACGGCGTCGCTTCGTCGCTTAGAGCCTGAGGAATCTAACCACGTTATACCATATGCTGTCCCTCATAAAATATTTTTACGGAATTGCATTGGACGTATTAAAGCGCGTTCACACATATTCAGTTAAAAATAACAAGACTATGGAGTACCTCAAGCTTGCTTAAAGTATTCATTGAAGGAAATCAATTTAAAATTTTCTAAAAATAAATGTTGAAGAACTTTTATCAGAACTATTGGATGCAATTTTTAACACAAAATTTGAAACAGCTGAAAAGTGTTGATAGTGTTAAAATGAGATATGGTGATAATCTGGACGATAAAGTCTTCCCAACGCAGTTTGTCAACACCGACAGAATAAGCTAGAGAATCGCTGTTCGAATCCAGACAATATGGCTTTTCGTTCTTTTCCGTCATTAATCCCTATTATTTTCCATGTTCTACTTCTGTTCTACCACAATTACTTCAAGTGTACATCTAATTATACTAGCATAAATAGTTTTGTTTATTTTTTCTGTATTTTGTTTATATTAGCGTACTTCTTTGATTCCGAAAGAACACGCCATCACGCCGATGAAAATGTATAAGAAAAAACTCACTGGTACAAATTATTACGATTCTTGTCTTAAACCTGGCGGTGTTCGGGAGCAGCGCACCACCAAGCGCAAACCCAGTCTAATTATCGAGCGCGTTTTCACGGACGTGATAGATCGAGGGCCGTGATTAATAGCAGTTGCGAGGGTAATTAAGGATGTCTGGTTACTAGAACATCCCCTGGACAGATAAGTGCAAACAATTTCCGTTTGATTTCTCGGGGAAAAACTGATGCCTTGATAAATGCTTTCCCACGTCTTACCTACGGCGGTGTTCTCGATCGCACGGCTTGCTGAGGAGGCGTCGTTTCTCGGCTGCATTACTTAACGACTGCCGAGCTAAAACCGACTGTATTGTACAGGGTGCTGACATTTTCATCAAAGGTAAGCCCAACAAAGTGCAGAGTTAAAAAATCCTTCTCAATATTGTGGCACGTGGAAAACCAGGATGGCGTCATTATCACACATTTTCGTATCGATTTTTTTATTGGCAGATAGCTGCTACGAATTCGACCAAATTTTCGAACAGGCGTATCCAAAAAAAAAATATTTCATTATTCATACAAAATTATGGGAAGAAAAGGGGATTTCACTCTTTCTTTTGGATCTTGTGTATTCAGTACATGCAGATATGTATTCTGTAATCACTGAAGCGACAAAGACAATAATTTAATAGGTAGGCATGTAACTGAGCAAGTGTTAGGGGCAGTTAAAGTTTAACGTTAAAAGTTCAAAAAAGTATTAAATGATCTTCTGTTTACGTATAGATATACTCCACATTACGGTTTAACATATTCGCTATTGAGACGGCGAAGTCCATTACAATTATACTCTGTATAACCACATCCGAAGATCTAGGAATTCATAATCAGGCGTCCGTGACTATTATTTTGAAAAATGAATCTACGGTTTTTAAGCTCGAGGATTCCAATTTTTACAAGGTTATTTTCAGTTTTCATTTGAAGAGACTATCTCTTAAGAGGAAATCCCTCTTTCGCATTTGCCCAACACCCGTTTGGCGTCAGCTTTAAATGCAGAGAATTCTACCAAACTTCTTGTGAAGCGCTGATGTATTTCGCAAAAAACCGTAGTGGGATGCAGGCTGAAACGGGATAATATAATTGATGAGAAAGATGTCAGGAAAAAGTTTAAATTGCAAAGCCCGGAAAATGAGAATTCAAATTGAACGACTTATCCGTCGATTTCCAAGAAGAAATATAGAATGATCAGATCGGCGCCTTTCCAAGAATAACATTATTACAAAATGGCAACGTTTGGTGTGCATTCTTTCAATTCTACGTAATTGGGATTGGCACTTCAATCAAGAAATTGCATTTCTGAGCGTTTATTTAAACACAAAATGGCGTATTTTAGCAAACAAAATGACGCCACAATACATTTTGTTTTCGTAATTTGCTGCATTTCACAAACTGATAAGAGATATATCAATAATATTGAATATATAAAATACTAATGTTGTTCATGTACGAATGTTATTATTTTACGCAAAATAAAAACAATTTATGCTAAATATGTATATCTGTAAAATTAAAATGATAAATGGTAAAAAAATTTGAATTGAAAATATATTTTAGAAATGAATTTGAGAACATTTACAAATTTTAATTTTATCTCAGAAAAAAATCATATAACGCGCGCAGATAGGTGAATTACACAGTTTTGTTGTCGAATTGCACAAACATCATATTTTCTCAAGGCTTTGCCTAGAGCGTTGGGTATGCAATTTAAATAAATTTGGTTTCTATTGAACAGAACCGGACATTCCATATTCTTGCTGTCGGGTGATATTTTTTCAAAATAAGAGATATTTGACGTACGTGCTAAGGAAACTGTTTCTAGCAGAAAGCAATTCCGCGTGATAGCCACTGCCAGAATGCATTTCTGCTTATTGTGTTTACTCAAGACAAATACCGCTGGGGCAAAAAAGAAAAACATCTAGCGTGTGCAAAGACGTGTATCCAGCAGAACGCGAAATCGACGAATGTGATTGGCTGAGAAGTGTTTTTGGTTCGAGAGTAGCCGTTATGACCAGCCCCATGATGTTTAGGTGCGAAAGAAATGACCGTTACTCGTAAACTAAAAAATTAAAATTGCGCAGTATATATATAAAAATAACATTAAGATTACTAATACGTCTTAATTAATTTGTTAAAATACTCGTATTTTGGTGAATGATTATCCATTTAATATACAATGCTGAAGAGTTTTTTTTGTTAATTAAATATAATATTTTAAATAGATATTCTTAAGAACCTGTTTATGCTTTAGAGAGAAATAAGTTTGCCAAGGAAAATTATTTTTATGATTATTTCTGTTCTTTACATTGTGTATTCCTCCAAGAAAATACCTGTATAATTTATTTTGAATAATTATTTCTGTTCTTTACATTGTGTATTCCTCCAAGAAAATACCTGTATAATTTATTTTGAATAATTATTGTTTCATGAATGGAGATTCTCTTCTCCAACTGGGATCGTATCTACGAGAGAGCCCGATCGAACCCGGAACAGTTGCACCGCACGTCTTTATTAATCAACTGAGCTGCGACTATTCGCGGTACTCATATATTGAAGTGCATATACAGTCTAGATGAATGTGTTTAGTATGAAATTATTTATTTTTGCATTTCCATTTTTATTAAATTTCTTTTTCGAAAGATAAAAAATTCTATTTCTATCGCCATGTCTAAGCCAGATCCCAAACATCTTAAACCCGGTCCTCCGAAAGTGCGAGTGTAGTCGTTGTTGGTAAAAGGCCAGAGAGGTGAGACCCCAAGAAATAAATCTGACTGAACTCACGCTAGGTTGCACCGAGTGATTGTGTATCGTGTGCGTTTGCGTGAGAGAGGAGCCCGGTGACAATGGGCAATTTGCGATTTGCCCCGTCGCGTGAATTGTAACGAAGAGCGTAACGTGATCGAGAATCTGCGGCTTCAGTAAGGGGGAGAGGGACATCCTAAAGGTATCTGAGCGAACACTATCAATTTGTTTTTATCAATAACGTAGACATTTGCGTTGTGTTTGTAACCAAAGTGTCAGGGGAAAAACCATTACTCAAGGGACTACTTGCCTGAGCCTAAAATATTAATATTAGCATGTTACTTACGGAGTACAATGTAATTTTAAATTCTACTCTGTTCCAGTTTCTGTCCCGTTTTTCAGTGGATGTTATATATCGATTACATAACTTACAAAATGATTTTTAATCGCTAAAAATTTAATTTTATATATTTTTTTTGCAGAGAACCAGACCATGAAAATAAATAGTGACATTCGATCCGCAAACTAATAAATTGAATTTAGAAGTTGCAGATTACAGATGACAAAGGACGTTTATCGAACATTTGCGAGTAATATTGAGCAATGCTAAATATTTTTCAATATTTTATTTTTCCAAATAATCTTTTAAATTATATTATTTTACGAGCACTCTAGTTGTTGCAATAACTGATTTTCTGCCAGTCATTGTTCAGAGCTACGTGTATTTAAGGAGAAATTATTCATGCGATACAGATGATTCGATTCAACTCTGTATTTCCCCGCATCGACCAGTCATTGAAAAATGTCCAGAAATTTCGGAATGATTGCTTTAAATAACAAAAGACTTCTTCAGCTATTCGAAGAGTCGTTTCGTTCGTTGCCTGGAAAACAATTAGATGTTATAAATCAGAGGTCGAGCTATTATGGAAATTCATCCAAATTGATTACGGTATGCAGTGAAATGCGTTTTAGGAATTTGCAAGTGCTATTATCCCCGTCAGATTCTTTTGTCTCGCAGAATAATAAATTTGCGTTTGCTCATTCTGCCGATTCAGCAGGCAATATAATGTACATGTGCAAGTCAAGATCTTTGCCCAAATGGCTATTGGCATCCATCTTATCTGCAGCCATTCGTGTTTAACACACTGAACCGATAACGGTTTGTCTGAAATTGAAGGCCAGAACTCGAGGCCATTACATTAAACTTGATTAAGAAATGAAAGTATATAAACAAGCTTGACTACGTTTTATATCTCTCTTTGCAAACCAATAATACGTAGGGGCCATTTTCAGTGGAATAATATTTTCATCCGTCATCTTCATCAGACCCACTATGGAAACGTAAATGAAATGAGTGAGAGTACTGGAAGTGTCTGTCTATTGATGGTAAAATGCGGCGTCGGTGCATCGTTGAAATAATTTTGGTTGCCCCCTATTCGTTCTGAATATCACATGGCGGGAACACTGACGATACAGCACGAATGCTTCTTTTGGGGGTGGGAAATCACTTACGCGGAATTCCTGTTCCGGATTTTCGAAAGGTTCAACGCTTTTATAGACTCATGTCTCAGGAGAATTTAGTCATGTAATCATAACCGAAAATAAACTCACCCAGAACTAATATTCATTTGGTCCTTTAGAGCATCAAGTGCTTCCGAGATAGTTCCGCTCCCCTTCTCTGTCGAAATCAATTACATTTTTTCCCCTTCACTCCTGTTTTCCGTGAAGTTTTCCCTGCCATTCCAAGAAGATAAACCGCGTGCCTCGTAAAAATAAAAACTCGGATAAGCATTCCAATTTTCTTTTTTTTTTCGTAAACTTGTATTTCGGTAATATGCTAGTCCGGATTGTACGTTGCTTCTGGCATATCACCCACCACCCACCTTTATTCACTTTAATAACGCATCTCCAAGTTCCCCCAATTTTATCCCTCCCACCATTCCCCTTCACCCTCCTCATCCTCCTTCTCCAGCTTCGTAACCTGCACTTTGCCCATACATTTCAGTCTGTCAAGATCAGGTGCTCAGCCTACCCCCTATCCATTTTTTAACATTGGCATGCATTCGTGTGACGCGCGCTCATAAGTCTGAATAATTTATAAAGAAATTCAAACCAATTGTTATACCTGAGATGCACGCAACGGCTGATGTCTAGAGGCGCTCTTACGCGAAACAAAATCCAAGTTTTGAGTTGTGTTTGTCGTATACGTATCAGGGTTCATGAGCCGGATGTTTCGAGTGCTAAAATTGGTACTTTTATGTGGGACGTACCCAAAATTAGTGATGTATGCATTGATTAGAACATATACAAAATCAATTAACGAATCAATTAATAATTATATAACACGTCGTAGCCCAGTCGGTATTGCGGCTGACTGTGGCTCGACCGCCCTGGGTTCGATTCCCGGCGTGGGCTCTCGATCATTAGATCCAAGGGTACTGGTGAAAATGTGCCCCACGCATAGTGCCTAAGCACCAAGTGGTTAATATATATATTCATAAAACAAAAAAATCCCCAATCACGTCATCAGTGTAACTGCAGAGTTTGGTTTTTCATCGTCCTGATAGTTACTGTAATTTATGTTGGAATTTACAGTTATCGATTCAGGTATCGTAGTGTTTTAAGTTACATTTTGGAATAATGCATCAAATCCTCAACTGTTCACTATTGAACATACTGTAAATATGGACTTGTTCATGCGTTTGGGTAGTCTGATAAAAGCGATGCCAATGCGGTAAAAATCTACTGTGTGTTTTTCAAACAAACAATTTAAATATTAAAAAAATTAATTGAGGCTACTATAATATACCATGATAGGTAAATCGAGAAAAACTTTGGGGCAATTTAAAAATCCGGTCTCCAGTAAAAGCCCTATAAACTTGTATATGTACCAGTTTTTTCTGTTGTTGTTGGTATAGTAGAGGATTGGATGGGGTGATGGAGGGGCCAAATGGCGCTGCTGGCGCTTGTACGAGTGCAAGGCACGCAATGTGGTTTCAGCGCTCGCTCTCTATGCCTTTTTAATGGTACCAAGCAATTCAACGAGTCCCGTTGGACCGATTTAAGGAATTACATCGCATCTTAGGTAAACGAAGTTGCCTTGTGTCGCGCACAATGCACTTTTTATTATCGAATGCACTGCCTCTGCGCGCGTGGCGTGCGGTTTTTGCGCGCCCTCCCTCTCCCCTCGCTTGTTTCCTTTTTTCTTCTATTTTTCGTTAGACTTTTGCTAGGATTTTTCTTATGCCGTTTCGAGGCTACAATTTCCTGTTGAATTTAATTTGTGCCTAACAGGGTTGGTTTTGAAAAAAATTATGATATCTCATTAGGCGCTTTGCGCGCAGACGGGCAAAACGCCTTTGTCGATCACTTGGAAGAGCGACCTCTGGTGACAATTCACAAAAAAACAATGTTTTGCGTATTACAATAGCATCAATGTGTGTGTCTGAATACCAGCGTCGTATCATTTATCTCCCAAGAGTTCCTCCGGCATGTGCACAATTTTGATGAATTTCAGATGACTTTTTATAGGGGTATCGTATTAACTAAATTTACTCGACTTTATGAGGAAACAAGATGAAAAAATAGTTTCAAATATATAAAAATTTGCTGACATGCTTTTCGAAACCCTATATGCCTAATAATCGTAATTGCTTTCCAGAAAGTTGCTTTTACGGTTGGGTTCCAGGTATCGTTGAATAAAGAAAATGACTTATCAACTATTTTTAAATTCGTTCGATTATGAACTTTCTTGATTCTGTCCAGAGTGTCCAGCACTTTCCCACATCATCCTACATTTGACGATTCTTGATTCTATTAATCTTATCTAATAACAATGTTCCCAATTTAATCGTCACATATTGGGATTAAATTTGGGAACACTGTTATTAGATAAGAATAATATATAGTATATCGTATATAGCTTAATTTGCAAATGAACTTCAACAATGAAAGAAGAGATGTTGGGTATTTTCGTGGACAGCCATCGATGAAGATTAAACTCGGTGTACTGGACGCTTTTCATCTTCTCTGGCACAGGTAGGCGACTTACCGTATCACAGGTCCAGATCGATGACATGGTCCTTACTGCTTTCTCTAAAGTAGCCCCTCTTAGCGGCTATTCGACATTGTGTCCATTCGATTCAAAGATACTGCACGCCGTTAGCTAGCTGTAAAATTCCTCTGACATGGATTAACAATCAGCCCCAAGACAAAATGTAATATGCCATTAACGAACCTGATATTACCCGAACACCGAAAACCAATTAGTATTTACAAGGTAAAGGCTTGAGTGGTTGTCGAGTATAGGATAGGAAAAATCCCGTTAGTACGTGTTTGTCCGTTTCGTTAGATTGCAGAGGGTAATATTGTCAACAAATATACAATAAATTATCTTTAACGCCTAAGAAATTTTATGAAGTTACCATTTTCCAGCTCCTGACAAAATTTGAGATTTGCAACTCATTTATATTGAACAAATTGTACAATAATAGTATATTCTACAGTATATTACATGGTGGGGCCTATGGTACTCACAAGCAGCCCTTGGTGGGGCCGAATAGTGGTAACCGAATTTCCGAATAGCATATGAAATGCATTTCATTTATTTGTCACATTTTAGGGTGACGATGTCGGCACAGTAATTTAATGAGTGAATAATATATTTTTAAAAAACTAAAGAAGAAAAAAAACATGTAAACCAGTGGTACAGGGTAATCAAACATTGAATTTTATTTGTTTCATTCTCCATTCATGTTTGTTTCACAAAGTTATGCAGTCTTGTTAGGATATATAGCATATTTTGTCAAACGATTTCACTTTTTTTTATTTATAATCTATATAGTCTGTTTCACTTGAACGTAAAAGGATAGCAGCCCACAATAGATGACCCACCCCGTCCGCCCGATTGAATTGTCTGCTAGATCACTACAAATTTAACCTAGCTATGTTTAAATGGCGTAAAATCACCAACTGTATTTCGGGCGTACCGCGTCACCTAGAAGTGGTCACACGGGGGGCGGTGAAACAGACTATACATGGTGTGTGTGTGTTTTTTAATTGGTTTTAATAGACTATCGAAAAACAACCCAGTAATAGTCACCACAAAACAATCTTCACCGTTCGCCAATAATAATTATATGCGTTAAATAAATACGGGAAGATGAAGGATCGTCACGCCGCGTCCGGCAACCAGAGGGCGCTGACAGGCGAGGAAAGTTCGAAGAGGGGCGGCTGGGAAGGGGGCAAATGGGAGCACAAGAGAATATCACTACTTTTTCAATGAAATGGTGATGGTGTTAGCTGATTGACTTTTTTTTCTCCACGATGCGTATAAAATAAAGGAGTTGGTGGGAAAAGGTCATGAAAATGTGTTAGAGTTAGTCCAATTAATCAATTTATCTGGTCGCTATTTATTGCCTCAGTGTTTAATTTAATTTAAACATTCCAATGACTGTAACATGCATGAGCGTACTTTGATGAGGTTTTATTTCTTCTTACCTAACGAATTGCCTATGCCAATGCACTACGACTAGACTCCTGTTGATTTATTTTTTAGTGTGTTCTTTTAAATCGAAGGGGATCGAATAAAATCAAATGTGAATCGGTTTTATATATACATGTACATACGTTGGGGAAGTGGGGAAACTGGGATGTGGGTTGGGTAGACTTAACTGTGTCTTGTATAAGAAAACTATCTTCGCTAAATTTTAATTCACGTATGGTCTACTCTTGGAATTTCGGGAGGAGGATAATTATGGAGAAAGATTGGTGACACAAATATAGAAAGAAAAAAAGATTGGAACGAGCATTCCAATGAACTTGCTTTTGATTCGTGCGCAACCGCTATTTTCAAAACAATCTGTCCTGTCATGTTTGTCCGCGTTTAAAATATTGAGCTGCTTTTTGTTATTGATTTATCGACGTCGATATCAAAATTTCCGGGGAATAAAAGTCTCAGTGAAATTAAAAACTACTCAATTTTGTTTTTCTTCCAAGCATGTATAATAAAAGACTACGAGTATAGATTATATATAAATACAAATAACGAAATTAGGTGTTCAATTGGAGCTTATTGTGATACCCTGTCGTGTTGTTGGCTGTGTGTCCAAGTAAGTAGACTTGAAAATTGATCCGAGTGTCGACATTACATATGCTTTCATTACGTGGTTCTTTCTCAGTAATGTTCTAAATCGCTCGTTGAGTCAATCAAATGAATCCCTATTTCGAATCCAGTTAATAATTTCGAAATGAAACGTTAATCACTATAGTTTAAATCAACGCTGAATATAGTTTAAATTACCCAAAACAATAGATATCTTTGTTATTGCTAATTCGTATAATGCGGTCGTTTCCCCCATTCACAAAGCCTTTTGCTGACTTGCTACAAATACTAGATCTGGAAAATTGTCTAAAACGCCATTCCTTATATAGCTAGTAGAAAATCAACTGACCTCTATGTGCACCGGTTGGAAAGTACGAATCTGTCATTTGGCACCGTCCATAATAAACAAACGCAGCACTTGGCAGTTTATCATTTTCGTAAATTTCTTTGCAAAGTCTGTTTTATCGCGGTACTACCCCCTCAAAACACCATTGTGATTAACTAGAACTAAACGGTTTTTTAGTCGAAGATGGGGTCTATCATAAAGAGGGAAATGTGTTCGTGGAGGTCGTTAAGTGTGTGTGTGTATGTGTGTAAAGACGAAACAATTTTTGTTATGCAAATCTCTGTGGTGATTGATTATACAAATAAGGAAACATATCGTGTGTTTAGTCATCCTGTAGTTATTAACGGGTCGAGTATTTGGGGATCGCTCAATACAGCGAAAATGGTGACTTTGCAAGTAATATCTGAGATGATCAAATGGGGGAGATTAGGAGTAAACGGGGAACGGACTTTCGCTATTTTAGTGTAATCATATAGGGTAGAGGCTGAGGGTATAGGTGGGAGGGGAAGGGAAGTAGTATTTTTTTGTTGTTTTTGTTTCGTAGATTTACAAGTTGCCTGTCATTGGTCTCATTGAGCTATATATTTTATACATGAATTATATTGTACAACAGACTCCATCTCATCCCGCGCAATGTGTAAAAGTTGCCCCTAGTCAGATAGTTAGTCGGTATATTTCAAAGTTTCGCATCTGAAGACCAAGTGGTAAAATACAAGTGACATTTGGTGGGATTATATCTATATATATATATTTATGTATATATATTATACGCATGCTGCATTTCCAACAGGGAAGGGGGATTGTATGTTTTTGCTTGTATTTTTTATATTTTATTTTATTCGTTCGATGCACTCATTATTTACATTTGGCTAAGTTTGAGTGGATTTTTTTTCCCCGACTCCAGTTTCTTTCAAGTTAAATAACCGATGCTAGGGGGGAGGGTTTGTGTACTTCGTTAAGTTTTACAGGTTCCTCTTTTTTGTTTGTTTGTTGGGTGTAAATTGATTTCAATCGTAATAAATATTAACAATAGTAATCATATAGTCGAAGAGGTAGTGTAGTGTAGACACTTCCAGCAGACCTCCCAACGCACACAAAAAAAAAAGATTCGCAAGTACACTTTATAGTTTTCGAACTCGCTCTTTTTGGCAAGCTACTCCGTAGCCACATTCACACGAGAGTAAACACTGATGGTCTTTTGTTCCCCCAATAACGCCACATATACACTGTACATAAATCACACATGCACACATACACACACACACACACTATGTCCCACAAATTTGTTGTTTTTTTTTTGTTGCACCGACTACTACAGAGTATTATGGGGTTTATTTTTGTTGGCCTGCTGACTGTCCCATCCCTGCGACTGAAAAAAACAAAGTCATATTTCTAGATCGCGTTGCTGTTGTTTTTGGCTTCCGATTTCAAGCGATTGAACCAGAGTGTCGAGAGTCAGCAGGGATTTCAGACCAGTTATGTAACCGTACGATCGGTTATCATCCAAAGTTTTTAATCTCACAAAATGCCAATTTTCAATTATTATTATTATTGGTCAGTTATTCTTGTTCACGAGCCCTAGATTGCTGCTACGACTTGCTCATCAATTTGCTTGCGTTCCATATTCCAAAGATTGATCCTTCTTATCTTTTTTAATATACAGAAAAATCAAGTCGATCTAGCCGCCATTTTTTTTCTCTCCGCAGTAAATAAGATTGCACAATCGATTTATCCGATTACTCTAAAGATCGATTTGTATCGATGTACGACGCGATCGTTCATTTCTAGACCAAATCTTCCGTTGCAAAACTTGAGTATCGTTCGATCATGAGTAGTTGTTTTTATTCCAACAACGTTATCGGCGATTTTCACGTCCAAACAGTGCCCATAACTAGGTTCGCGGTCAGTGAGAGAATTAAAAAGTACACCCGATCCAAGACTACTAGTGTGGAACAAAGTCGTCGACTACAAACTATGAGGTTAACTACTAATTTCACGCGTCATGTAATTTGGGTGTGAAAATTCTAATACACAAGTGTAGTATAGTAGAGCTGAACTATAATGTCACATCTCGTTTGTGCGACGCACCCCGTAGTCTCATCCCTCCGATTAGCAAAGCTCTATCGCTCTCGCGTCATCCAAATGTTGTCCCAAAAACGAACGAAACCATTTCGGCAGCACAATTCGGGCTTACATAGTAAATTTGCATTGCAAATTATACCTAAATTGGCATACGTCATCAGTCCGTCGGTGGCGACCGGTTGTCGGAAGAACCAAAAGGAAATTGTTAGCGGGCGCGTTGTACATGTTTCACGTCATTTGTTCTTCGTGTTATTAATTCGCTATTACTTATTGTGTGGCGACCCCCTCAACGTTGGTTTAACACTGATCGCGATTGACCAACGCTCGCACAAATTTGAAAATTGGGTGGTCAGTCGTGAAAGTTTATTTTCTGGGAGCAGTTACACTCGCGTATAAACAACGGCGTAGAAAAGAAACACACCTCTGCAGTTGGCGATGTTATCCTAAATATTGGTTGGGTGCTGCATTCTGATTGGTGTGTCGAGTGTGGCTCTGATTGGCTCTCTTATGTGCTGTGACGCAATTTCCGTGTTTGGGTTCCGGTTTTCGTGTTTATTTTTTCGGCGCGGGAGGGATGTTTTCCTCTATTTTCTTAACCGCCCTTGTGGACTTCTATGATTTTGTCCTGGTCCACGTACTCGAAGATGTGCGGCGCGTCCATCAGAATGCCGATCGTGCCCGCTGTCGTTACGGCAAAGAAAATGTACAGTTGTAGGCGATCGATCACCATCGCCACATACTTCCAATCTTCCCGGATCTGTCATTGGGCGAAAAAAAGCAAAAGAAAACACGATTAGATCATCGTCGCTTTACTGAGACAAGCGAGTTTGTAACCCTGTATCAACAATAAAAAATATTAAAATAAAATAGCATACGAATGAAATACGTGTCATCTTCAAGCAAATGTGTCACGATAAAAATGATTTATAGTTAAAAATTGAGTTTTCATAATTGTAAAAATATCTCCAAATATCTTAAGCAAGAAAGCGAATTATTTGTACACATGATATCTACGTTCATATCTAGATTACAATCATGCCTTTTTAATAAGAAATATTTGGTATGTATTCTGGTTGAGCATATTAATAGTTTCTGACAAATATATTTATCTTAGGTGATTACATGTAAATGTTCTTATCCAATTTAAAATAGTTTGCCAAAGAAACGCAGAAAATACCACCATTAAAATTTACCATTATAACACAAAAATTCTGACTTGTTGAAAGTCAGTCTTGGTTTATTTGATTAGCTCTGGGCAGATAAAAGCCTTGGTAGAAACGGCAGATGCAGAATTGTGGTAATTAAGGAATCGAACCTAATAAAATTATATGGCTTGGTTCAATTCCTGGTAGCTATTATAGAAATCGTAATTAGAATTTTAGAAAAATTAGAGCGTTCCGTTTAGACGATCTCGACAAGAGGGGGAACCAATCTGTAACAGAGACGACAAAAGTCGAAGTGATGAGAATGTCAGTAGCGCTGGTTTTAATTGCTAATGAGTTTCCGGAATTCAAAAATAAAAATTCGTTCAAATCAAAGTGTAACACGTTCCTTTAAAAGACAAGCACCAATTAATTCTAAAAGAAGTTGAGGCTATATGGAGTTCCCGTGCTATTAGCTTGGTCCGGCCGCTAATTCTGGCGAGTAAAGTCTATATTGCGAATAAAAAAATAATCGACTTATTGGTAGATTACTTAGACGGAAAATTCGCATCAATTGCAAAGCCTCTTTTCTAAGCTTTATCTTAGTAACTAGTTTCAATGGATTTTCTTCTAACTTTACTATGGTTGAACGAGTGAAAGCGAATTTCTCTGATGAAATGAGTAAGTGGTAACTATTGCCGCTAGGGTCGTTGTTGTAAAAAAAAAGGGTGATGTTGTAGGTTAGGAATTGTTCCTTAGGTTTCTCGGCCTCTTTAACGAATCCGAATAGACAAAGTGGTCGCCTTTATTTTACTGGAAAAGCGGGCTCGCTCTATGTACGCGTATATATGGACCCTATATTTCGGGCTGCTTGTTATTGCCTCGCAGATTTATGTACTTGGATGGAAATACGCGGTCTTAAAAAAAAGGTCCGGGCGCGCCAGCCAAAATCTGTCGAAATGAGAGCGCCGAAAAAGCTGCATGACGCGTAGATGAGCGCTCTGTAAAAAATTAACTCAGTTTCGCGCACAAGAGTCAAACCTATCACAATGAATAGGCCACCATTAGCCACAGTGCTGTTAATCCACAGGTAAAGCCGAACGTTCTCGCGTATAGCATTACATAATTTTAATGAGAATTGGGGATTCGGTCCATTCAAATGCAACGTATTTACAGCTCTTTCGTTGCACAGAGCAGCAATTATTTTTTGCGAATAACCATATATTCATTTTTTCCCATCTTAATTCTATTTCGACAAAGATCGAACAAAGGGCATAAAAAATTAAATGCCTTTAGAAAAGCCAAACATGTAAGGTCAATTAAATTTCCTCTCTTCCATATAAATTTCGCTGTTGGATATTGTCAAAGCTGATTCATTGATATAGTTATCATGATTATAAATTTGAATTTTCTTGGCGCATTCATCGAAGGACAAAGATGATTTCTATGGCATTAATAGTGAGTTCATGAATTTTATTGTAAGACAGCAACGAGGCTCCAGCAAGATTCGAGTGCTGTTGTGAAATCGACATTAATTTGAATCTAATTACTGACTTCATTTAAGGAGCTCATTAAAAACATTGATATGTATACATTCATTCAAGATAAATCTCACCAGAGTGGAGAATATTTCGCCTTGAAAAACATATTTTAAAAAAATGTCTTTTTATTTCACGTTTTGCGGGAGGACTGTAATTGCAACTAAATCATGGAAAAAATTTAATCTGTCAATTCAGATGCAATGATTCTTTTCAATTGCAATAACATTCTTAATCTCCACTAACACTAATGATGTCATTTAGCCAACATTCAATATTTCAGTCTGACCTTTGCTAATGGATTGCCCTAGTCGGAAACAATTACAGTGTATTTTATAGTCGATGAGTGTTGATTGACCCGTCCTTGCAAATCGGTTTCTGAATAAGCTATGCAGCTGTAGTGACGGGTGCATTGCGAAAGGCTTTTAGTCCATTGAGCGAAATGTCTCTGCCCGAGAAACTTGGAAAAGTGCATGCTGTAGCAAATTGTCGTCGCGTAGACGAAAACTTGGCGATCGACGGACCGAAAAGAACAAGGGCATAACCTGCTCAGACCCCCGCCCACTGCGAGCACTGTTCTAATTGATATATATATTCAAAAATAAAATATTGCAAAATTATTTTAAGTTAATTAATTGGCAAGCGCGCGTAGAACACCTCAGCATTCCGGTAATGATATTTTTCTCAAATGTGTGAGCAAATGTTTCATGCTGAAACCATTTTAAAGCGTATAAGGACTCGCGTTGACTTTTGTTGTTTCTCAAGCCGGGGGGAAAAAACATTTCAAATGAGTTGAAATTGGTTCTAACGAAAGGTCACGGCAATTTACAGACGGGCGAACCGATTTGGCCTCGACTATAGGCGACATGCACAGAAGATATGGGTTTTAAAATCTGTAACTGCAAATACTTCTTCTCACAGATGAAAGCAAAGGTCTTCTTTTCAAAAAATTGAGACCATTTCGCCAAGACCACGACAAAAATCAACCCGAAAGTCAAAAGATAAACAAGAACAGTTGTGCATTATGTGAGTTCAGTATTGAGCTACGTGAGATTCACGCTTAAAGTAAAACATATATTATGAAGACTTTAATAAAGTATATAGAATATAAGAAGACACTATTAAGCAGTTCCTAGGTTGGTTCACGAGAAAAATCAATGGCCACACGAGGATATGAATGTAGACTTTATAGTAACTGAAGAGATAGAACAGAAAAAATAGCGAAATACAAAAAAGAAGCAGAGAGAGAGAGAGAGAGATAGAGTGGAAAAATAAAATAAAACTGTAAAAACGAAGGAAATTTGTTGATGACATGGCAAATTGTTTCCTCTCCTCGAATATACAAGGGGGATACATGGGCGAAAAGGTCCTCCCCCATTGCACCATCTGTATGTACGTGGAAGCTAGGAACATGCCAGTAAACTTGCCCGACATGTCACGTGACATTTGCTCCTGACGTGAATTGACAGATTTCCGATTGCACACAACGGGATTCCTTTCGCTTTTTTTCATTTTGGAATGTGTATGCCCGGGATCAGTTCGTTCTGGGAGGTGGAAGGGGTGGCATGGGCAACTGTCCAGAGTAGAGACCTCGCTGTAAACATCATCGCGACATGCATGCCAAATGTTCATTGAAAAAATCTGAGGATTCAGTATTTAAATCAGTATTATGGTTGGTTTATGTTGGTTTATTAATATTTATCAATGACAACTCTCAAAGTCGATAAATATAAGTTGGAAACATGAGAATGACGTATGTTTTTGCCTTATGCAAAATGATATTATTATAGACCGGGCCAGACGGCAAAGAGTCTGAATTTTTATTCCGCAAAAGTAAATAACGACCTCTAACTAAATTCCGAATTACTCCAAATTACGATACATAACCGTTACTATAGTTGTGCACAAAATACGAAAACACAAAACTACGATACACAAAATATTATAAGGCGATGCTTGTAATATTTTGTGGTAGGATCTCGTTGTGGCCCAGTCGGTATTGCGATTGACTGTGGCTCGGCGGTCCCGAGTTCGATTCCCAGCGTGAGCTCTCGAAAATTTCGATCCCGGGGTATTGGTAAAAGTGTGTTGTTACAAATCAGCTCCTAGACCATATACTAGTCATCGTTGAATTATGGTAGCCACTTTATTAATTGATCAACCATCCACATTTTAACTGACGTCTTCAGTCAAGTATTTTTAGCTGTCAATGAACGTTTCAAGAATTTTGACAAATAATTTACGACCCTGATTTCAATACATATTTAAATGAGTGTGTTTGGAAATGAGGTCGAGCAAGGGCGCGCACTATTTAATCGCGGCCCAGGGCGTAACATATTCCCAATGAGCCCGTCTCCGATGTATGTGTAAGTAGGCCTAGGCAGTAGCTGGGAGGCCAATAAAAGCCGACACGGAGGTCACATTTTGGCTGCGTTTCCGAACCGCAGAAAACGAAAAAAAGATGACCGAGCAGATTATTTTCTGGTCTGTCTTTCGCCACTCGTTTTTCTGACTGCTCGGCCAAAGCTGTCCATTGTGTCGATGAGCATCCAATACAAGTTCCGCATAAGTTTTTCGGGTGGAGATGGTGGTGGGGGGGGGCGTTGTATTATTATTACTCGTCACCCGTCTCAATAGGGAGCGCACACGTTCAAAAAGTGTTGGCCACAAACGCGAAAGCCAAAAGTTGTAATCTAAAAGTCCAAATGTAAATCGTTTCGACATGACGGCATCCTCTCTCTCTCGGATCCGATCGTAGGAGATTGCGAATACAACGTCCGCTATCTATTTATGCGTCAATATGCGGCAAAACAGTGTTGGGCAAACTTTACTACGCATAAGCAGACTCAAATATAGATTAATGGTAAATATCAAAATATATTTGAACAATTTTTTTTTAATCTTTGGAATTTGCGCTCGAATTGTTTTATGCACCCTTTGAAAAATAACAATGTTCAGTTTTACTGATTTGTTTTCAAGTTCACTTTGAAATGTGTGATTAACATTGCCAAAGGCTACTTCATAGTAGTTCAGATTTGTTTTCAATCATAGTGTATGAGGGGGGGACCTCCAGCGCTCAACTGACATTTGCAGTGTATCTATCACGTCTGTCAACTGAACACGATTGTTTAAATATATAAAATTTAGATATTTTTGGTGTGACCACTAGATGACAGTTGACCATTAAATTATGTGTGAATAACCAATGGGAGTAACATATTTTGGCGTTCAGATGGCTACTCTAATTTTTAGGGGGGAAATACAAATTATCTCGACGGAAATATCGAAGTTTAATTGGCAGCATACGTGTTAGTTAGTAATTAAATCTACCCCCGCCATAGGCCCCACCTGGGGCTGCTTATGGGTATATATTGTAATTATTGTAAACAAATAATTTGAAAATATATTGGTTCAGACATGTAAGCGAATCAAATTATTATTTCATTGATCGACATTTTAAATAAATGATTATGCTCTTGACCTGCTGCACAGTTGTTTACGGATACATCCAAATGAATGAAATTTCCGATTCACTTGCATTAGTTAATGCATGTAGTTATTTGTATTTTATTCTCTGTTTACGCAATCTCGTATTTCTGCCTCGAGGAGACGTGGAAACATGAAAAATACTTCAATTAACTCTGGAGCCAATATACAGACGTTGGGCTAAACGTGCTCAATTGTTTCCGGTAGGTATTTCACATATATTTTCAAATATATGAATGCTAATTACCTGTTATAATAGCAAGAGTGGGTGGTTGGATAATGTGGCATATTAAATTGTCTATAAAATCTAAAATGTCAAAACTTACATTTTCTAAATAATAGATTCAAGATATACTCAAGTATATTATATGTTTAAGTACAATTGTAGTTAATTACATAGACTACAAATGTCCACGAACATTTCTTCAATGCAAAAGATACTCACCATCGATCAATGTCGATAGGTAGTATAGGGTAGTCGATTGTATAGTCGAATGCACAGACAGTGCTGCAGTCTTTGGTGATATCTTAATATAGGCTCGGCTGTCAGTACAAATTACAGCTGAGTGCTTTTCTCGTGCATTATAGAAGCTACACCCCCCAAACTATCAAAAGTGAAGAAAAAAAGTGTGATGAAAAAGAAAGAAACTTTCATTATTAGGTCTGAGAAATCTAAACTGTAGGCCGCGACAGCACAGATAGCTGTTTTTGGCATGCCGGTAAAAATAACAAATTATGTCACAATTATAAATTCAATATTAAAAGATCCGATGTTTGGTGGTGTTACTGGAATTTTTAGTCTACATAAAATATGAATATCATTTGTATCGAAATGATAATACGTATATGTAAACTGATGGATCTCTCGATCAAGAGTAAGATAAATTAGAATCTGTACCATATTTACTACCCGCTAAAATATTTCGTAACTTCGTCCGTAAATTTGGGATTGAGCGTGAAAATAAACTTGGGGAATTTTAATGGTACCTATCTACAAGAAGAAATACTGAGGTGTACTGTCTCCATGTGTGTGAAGAGTTGAATTTATTTTCAAAATATTCTAAGAGATTGACTGCGTTCGATATCCTGCCACTTTGGCAGGTCGCGGAGGTGTGTGCTCTCTCGCTCGTACTTGTCCTGGTCAGAGTTATTTAGGGTCGTAGTTATGCTGGGGACATACTAGACTGAGCAATTGTGTCGACATTTGTGAACTGGTTAAGTTATTAACTCGTTTTCATTGTCTAACAAACAGATAAATGCCTCTGACGTTTCCAACGTTCCGAAACCTCCCAAGATAACCCGTATCGAAGACCGTATGGCAGATAGTTTGCGAAGCGCCGCCTTGCATCTGATGTACCACGGCCCACAAAAACAATTCCGGAAGCTGCGTCTGCGCTGAAAGCACGGGAAAGAAGCATGATGGGGGGAGGGGGAGGGGGAGGGGGATGTGGATGAGAGGGTGCGGTGGGTGGGTGTTACGTTGGGCGGGGAGCGATGTCTCTGTTCGACCTCCTTCGTCACCCTTTCTTTCCCAAATGAAAAAGTGGCGGAGTGAAAAGAACTATGCGTTCTCTCTCTCTCTCTTTCTGTCGTTCTTTCTCGGTCGTCGTGTACCTACGTCACGCGCGAGCGGGCGACCGGAACTCGTCTGGGAAGCGGCGCTATTGGCGTCATGCGGCGCGCCGGCACCAAAACGTGCCGCGTGCCAACCACCAAACTGCAGGCACCGTCGCCTTTAAAGGCTACCGAAATACAGCGTGCCATATCCGCGTAAGACCAGCAAACAAATTGACAAACTTTCTCTTTGTTTTTGATGGAATTTCCTCTTCGACAAATCCCAAATATTACTATATTAGGTACGTGGCTGCACACTCAAAAATGATATCTTAAAAATGACACATTTGTGGTCTCATTTTTCGATGAAATGTCGTTTAAGACAATTTATATAAGATCGG
>JAQGBY010001188.1:0-31677 GCA_034698785.1 Mycogona germanica
TCAGTTTTGAAAAATAGTAACTAGTGCGCTATCGATAGCCGAAAAGCTATCGATACTATCGATAGTTTCGATAATATCGCCCAGCCCTATTTTATCATCCTCGATCATGGCCGCCGTCTCGGAAAATGTGTGAAGATCTCTTGTAAAGCGAAATTTGTGTAAGATGTAGCTGTTTTTTCGGGTGAATTTTCAACATCTTTGAGCGCGGTCTTTGTGCCCGTCGGTGGTGTCAATTGTAATATAGCCCCTGTTTATTTGTAAGTATCATTTTTTACATCTAAGGTGTGTTACTTCTGTGCAAAATCCCTACTTCAAATTAGGCCTATTCACCGTAGTCTTTGCACCAATGTTTCTTTCTAAAACGCCTTTAGCAAACCATTGGCAAAAACAAAATAGAACCTATTGACGTTCGCAAAACACATTTCTGTTGTGGCATTAATGACTATTTCAAGTGGGGACGACATTATTTGCTAGTGTGTAATTTTGGGTCCGATATAACTGTAAAAAGCGGCAGGGTATGAACCTTTCCAGCTGCATTGGATTTCAGTCGTGAATGATGCGCGACAAGTCAACTTGATGTATGACGTCATTCGCTGTCGTTGCGATAAATCGTTTACAATTAAACAAATTTATGGTTTTAGACAGTTTGCAGTGGCATTGTTCTGTAATGGTTGTCTAGTCTTTACGTCTGGTATCCGGGTAGTTTTGCAAAGTTCACTTGACTGATTGGATATGTATCAATCAAGTTAGCCTGATCTCGGTCATTTGTATCGTTCATTCATTAAGATCTCGAACTGAAAAATTAGACATTTCTCCTCTCTGGACAGAACATTTGGTCGATCTCCAAACACGATTGTTGAATCACCAAAATTTTATGCTCTTGTCAGCAGAAAAATTAGTCTGCTGTTCACCTTAGTCACCCCTCACCATTAGGTTAACCTTTCGTAAACTGCCCATGTTTTCAATGCCTGTCTTATACAAAATTTGCTACATGTACCATAACAGTTCATCCAAACTAATAATTGAATTCGTTTTACGAGTCAATATTTTCTGGTGGTACACTACATATTTACACCTTATGTTTCTCTTCTGTGTACATGGTGCTTCATTGACCACAAATCTGTTTCACCTTTTAAAAATCTGCCTATTTGTAAAGCAAAACTGGTGGCATTCATGTAGCTATGTCCATGTTTAAAGTGCTTTAAATACTCGGTTCGGCTGTCGTTTTGCGATATAATTGGTGACCATTTTGTGAATCTTAATCTATGCCTACATATGTATATTATATCCGATTCCCATCACAACGATAACGATACCTTTATTCAGTAAGTGAGCCCGAAATATTTCTCTTTCGAGTGAGTGTTAAATCTATCCTATTTTGTTGAAAACTAATTGAAAGTCGATATGGGGTTTTACTTGTTTGCAGCAACTATTATTTGCTCCGCCACGATTTGGTTGAATTAATCGTTTTCCAAATTGTTCGCAGACAGTAGGAATTGGTGGACGCAAGGCCTAACCTATTTATGGTGCGCCGATGCGATCTAAAGGAATACAACATCAACTTTACCTTGGCCTCGTAACTGGTAGTAGGCGGCGACTCGAAAACGAGAACGCACGATTGAGTGGGCCCGCTAACGAATTGAGTTTCATTATTTATTTCACCTGCCGAGTCCAAGGTACAGATACACGTGAAATTAGTCTTCAAATAAATGTGCAACTATAGATAAGCTGCTTGAAATGAAAGTCTGATAAAATAATGATCGGTGTATGCCAGTTGAATAACTACGTGGACCTCATGCCATTAAAAATTGCCATAGCTGAGGGCTAAGAATAGCGTCTTCTTGATCAACAGATCTAACAAATCGGGATAGAACTTAATGTGTGCGCTCGGAGACTGTCTACTAAATTCATAAACATGCACTGGATATTGTGTAATTGACCAGATGTTAGTGTCACGACAGCACTGGGCGAATTATGATCGGGATGTCCATCTCCAGAATAATTGCGATTTACAATTGACAATTTGTCAGTAAATTCGATATAGTTCCGCAGTTGCCGGGATTTGACAAATGCGACTCAGTCTTAACCTTATGAAAAGAGGGTGGGTTAGAACGTTTTTTTTTTTCAAATATTGCTCTTGTTCAACATAATTACAATTACAATATATACCCGCAAGTATCCTCCAAAGAGGGGGGGGGCTATGACGAATGTCGAGAGACCAGTTAGGAGCAAAGATGGAATGTATAATCGATGATGATAATTGCACATAATCAAGACGCGTGAAATCCGTTTCAACCACCTATGATGAGTCATTGAATCGAAAAGCATCAGACAAATGACACGACAAACAAACCCCATACAGTGCAGCACTATCCAATGCAGTAGGTGTGCAGATTCGCTGTTTGGCAGTCTTCCATATTTTTGACCATGCTGCTGGTCTGAGCCATTTCTAACAACGGTATCTGTTGGCAAGAGGCCCATCAATTTAAATGCTAAAGGGGGCAGGGTGTTGTTACTGTTTAGCCGCGAGTTTGATAGCCCCGGCAATTTCATTGGAAGGATTGCGACGGAGCTAATACATGTACTCTGTCTCCACTACTGGCCTATATACTCTTAATGATGATGAGTTCTTTGATCGTGAATATCACTGCCACGACTGGGGCCAGTAGCAGGGTGGTTTGACTCTTGAATGTCCATTGAAGTGGAACCAGATTATCATTTTATTGATTTGATGATGTTCCGGTTATGGAAGCCAAGAGCAACTTGGCACCTGTGTTTTTTAATGTTTTTATTTCTGACCTTCACACGTTGTCGTGTCACACGTTGTTTTCGAAAATTTGCATTGCATTAATTTCTTCTGGCCTTGCTACTGTCTCGGTTCACGTGATAGTTAAAAGTTAATCGTTCCAACGCGCAAACGAGTATGCTAATTATTCGCAATTAGCAAGGAAATGCCATTCCGAGAATGTTAAGCATAAATTGTCCTTTTGCATCCCGTTTTGATATTGGTGAGTGATCGGAATTCGAACTAGTGATGTCATTGCCGACATATAAACATTCGTCTGTGTCGGCTGGGTCAATCTGGTTGATTGACCGACTTTAATGAAATTGAATTTCTCTGTTGCTCCACCCCATCAGGAAAGTAACCATCTATTATTGCATAGTTGCTGCCAATAGAGTAACCGTGTAGTGAGGCTTTATTCACGGTTACCAGAAAGTTTGACAATTTACTATCTACAATTGCATTTAGTATCAACTTCTAACTACGATTGCTACTTTTTTTGCTAGAAATTTTTCGAAACTTAGAAATTAAAATTAAGAATATAGGTCACGGTACCTTGTAAGCGTGCACCCCTATCGAGTACCGTCTCGATTTTGTTTCAGTTAATGATCACTGGCTGTTTTATCAGATATTGCTTTGATATTTGGTCGTTATAACCGATGTAGTTTTCTGTATTAGTCATTTTTCTTAGAAATCATAATGACAGTTCCGGTTGTGTTTAGTCATTTATCACTCGATTTGGCGAGTTATCTGAAATTGCGTCGTCACAGGAAATACAAATATGGATCTGGCGTGTTGTGGTTCCAGCCTCCCCTATTTCTCTTTCAACAAGCAGACGTGCCATTTAGCGTAATAATGTGGGCGTGAAATTATTGGTTGTCAGCCCTATATGGGGTCTCTATACCATTTCAAGATCATTCGTGCGGGGCTGCCATTTTGTACACAATTTACTTTCAAATGCTAGATTTCGCTTGTGTCGTTTGACATTAAGTATTTGTATAGTTTTACTGTACATAAAATAATCTGTAAAATGTGCTATTATTACCACAAGCCCAATTGCAAACGAAAAGGGACTCAAAATTTGAATATAACAAAAATAATGTTTTTTCTAATTCTAACGATTTTAAATGAAATTGAATAAATTGGTAGAAATGGATCAGAAAATATCATCGATGATGTCTTACTTTTGAAAAATTAGATACAAAATATAAAAGAAAAAAAGTTGTGTTGCTTGATAATAATGTAAAAAAATACTTTTTTATGGAATGCAAATATCATATACTCTTAAAAAAACTTCACAGTAATAGCCACGTCTGTCAAGTTACCTACTTTTATCGACCTCTAAAAACTGCACAACTCCAATTCTAGGGAAGCTGATTCTAGCAATAGGAATAATCGTGTCGAGATTGGTAAGACATCTACAAGAATGTCCGTTGAACATGTACATAATGCGTTTGTATAACTATTTTTTCATATTCTCTCCCACAGTTTTTTTATTTATAATTTTATAATTTGGCTGCGCACTCTCGTTGATGGGCTCATGCTACTCATGTAAGAGCAACGGAGGACCGCAAACCTACACCACCGTTGCCATGGCCACTGCCGACCCACCTCTACCGACCGCCGCTGCTGCCATGGTCAAGACCGACGCACGTCGGCCGCCCTATTCGCGTGGCAGCTCCGGCTCGTTCGGCTTCCGCAAGCGCACTCCAGCTACTCTCAAGTCACAGACGCAGGACCGAACCAGCGAGCTGGTAAACATCTATGAGACCAAGATCGCCGGCCATAGCAACAAGATCACCGCCACCGTCAAATCTGGCACCAACAGTCCGGCCGCCCTGCGCCGTGCCGCTCTGTCCGGCCATGTCAAGATACAGCCGACTAACTCGTCCTCCTCCTCGCCTTCCTCCTCCACCACTAATGTCGCCGTTCCCAATGCCAACTACAGACAGGGTTTCGCTTACCACAAGACAATCCCACGTGGGGTTGTCCACATGCAGGCCTCCTCCTCGTCCTCCACCAACACCATCACATCCGCCAAGAGCTCCGATGGCAACTGCAATGACGTCAACGCCACCAACCTCTCCCCATCAAAGACCGTTCCCTCTAACAGACAAAACTCAGCCATGGGATCGCCGAACCGGGTTTCAAAAACTGGCCGAGAGAACTATCATAGTGATCACCACCACCAGAGGGTAGGACCGCCCAGCAAGACTGGTGGTGCACCCCGCTACATCGAGGACTATGAGAATGGCAACCACCATCATCACCTCCAACAGCAACAGCATCAACATCGTAATTTCCACGACAAGGCCGAGACGTGCGCGAGACCGGCCATCAAGGTTAAGACACTGTTGGGTGGTCTACCCAAGCCGCAGGTGCCGATTCTGGTGTCCAAGGGGACCGTTGGCGTCAGTCAGCGCATCGAGGCCATGGACATTTCGGCCGAGACGATCGGTATCGGTGAGGACGACAACCTACTGTTTGATGCCGACTCTGGTCTGGGCAACAGTGTGAGCGACCAACGTCGAAGCGAAGGGGATACTGAAACACTGGCCGAGGTGGACCAGATCGAAGGTGACGCCGCCTCTCTTTGTTCGCGTCAAGATCCACAGGACTCGCTGTTACCCAATCACCAGGTAGCTGTCGAGCCAAAACGGGGTGTTACGGAGCCACCGCCCGTCCAGCGGGCAGCCAAAACAGGCATTGCACGGTTGCGCTCGGCACTCCCTACCGCTTCGTCTACCGCCAAGGTGGTGGAGCGTCGCGCCTCTCCTGTGCTTGTCAACAAAGTGCCGAAGAATGGGCCATCTGTGTCATCCCATCCGATCATTGGTCTCAGAAAGAAGGGCCAGACTACCGCGACGGTTGCGCCAGTCAGCGACCACGCCACCATTGCGGTCGTCAAGTTGGCCTCGTCGCCCAAGCGGGTGGGTGCCAGCAAGGTGGCTCACAAGGAGACGCGAATCGGCGCTGGCCACCTCCTCAGTGGTCGCAAGGATTTTGCCGGTAGCAGCGGCAGCGAGGAGTGGAAGATTGTGGTGGAGACGCGGCAAAAAGAGAACGTAACGCCAGACGTGCTAGATGACGAGATTATTGTCACCAAGCCCACCGTGGACAAGAAACTGGCCAGCAATGACAAGGGCAACGGTGGTCATAAGAATGCCGGACCAGTTGCTGTGGCTACCAAGATGGACAAGGCCCCGCTGCCCGTCGTCAGTCACCACCGCGACACGGACGTGGAATTGTCGTTGCGCCTGCAGCACCAGCCGCAGCTCAACAGCAACGTGATGGTCACCAGTGATGACAGCAACGAGAGCTCTCTTCGTGACCTGGGACCCTACAGTCCGCCGTCCGAGAAGGACTTCTTTCTGATCGACGACGAGATCTGCGACCAGCCGGCGCTCATCGCCTGCCAGTCGCTGGACGAGGCCGCCGCCGCGTACCATGGTTCGCAGCGCGACCTGCGACGTGCCAACGATGCATCGGTCATAGCCGATGGCAGTGATGAAGGTGGGTGATAGAGACACTGTTAAGACGCTGTATATATGGTATATAGTAATTCGTTCCAATAAAACACGTTTAATGAACTGTTTTGTTCCACATGGAATATAATTTGAATCACTTAAATTGTGGCTATTAAGTGTCTAGTCGCATTTGACATGTGGACTTTGCTTTCGCAAGATGATTTCAAATTGTTCACGTTAAACACAGAGATTCCTATATAATGTAATTTTTACTGCTTGTACATTTTAATCGGAAATGGTGAATTCGGGGCAGCACAGAATGAAAAATACGAACCGAGTGGCGAACTCGCTTTTATAATAATTATTTTTTAATAATAATTAAAAATAATAAAAATTTATTAGAACTGGTAATTGCGAAAAATATAAGAGTTTCGTGCAGACCGGGAGTTAAACCACGGACCCCTGGATTTCCGGCCCAGTGCTCTACCAAATGAGCTACCGACACTACACTATACCTTGCAAATTACCAGCCTGTATACATACGCCAAGAAGACACTTTGCATTTATTATGGCTGAAACTCCCGGTTTGCACGAAACTACATTTTTCGCAATTATCAGTTCTAATTAAATAATAGTAAAATATTATAAAAGCGAGTTCGCCACTCGGCTCGTCTTCTTCATTCGGTGCTGCCCCGAATTCACAATTTTCGATTAATATCATCCAGATGTCCTAACAAATCTTTTTCTCACTTGTACCAAACCAACCCCTACCAAAATTATTTAAATATTTTCAACAACCTGCATTGTTCTTGTTTCAATTTTAAAATTGAAATACATATTTTCTCGTTCATTTTTATCCCTCTCTTGAGTCTATTTTTGGTTTATTTGATATAGGTTTAACAATTGTTGTCAACCAAAAATGTATAAACATTCCAAACCAACGGCAGATGAGCCATTACGAAAACACTCTGTCGCCGACGTCTAGCATCGGCTCCGACGACTTAATGTGTGACTACGACTGTTCCGATGACGCCTTTTTGGATGGATTTGCCAACAGGTATATCGCTTATTTTGTTCGTTTTTCGTTATGGCTGTTACATAAAGTGGTGGAATGATAAGGGAATTTTTGATAGGAGAAAGTTTGACCAATCTTTTAAGAATCGTCGGATTAGTTGCAATTGCAGGAGTAGGTTACTTTGTTATTGTAAAATTATTAATGTCATGTTGGTGACTATTTTTAAGTGTACTTCTTCGTAGCAAAATATTGAAGCATCGTTACACGCATGAGAGCAGTTGCCCAAAACGGGCCTGAAATATTCTTTTGAAAAACACATAAATGTTTACTGTTTATGTGAGAACACGGGTTTCATGCTGCGTTACCTTTTGATTTTCGCAGCGTTGGTATTTTATCAGCATCTGCGGAGTACAATAATAAGCCACATTTCACTTGTCTATGAATTACATTTTATGGTATGATGTAGGTATTTTAACTCCCAAATTTCGGTTGGTTGTTGACAGAACATCTGGTGATGCTTACGATGATGGCGGACAACTGGACTTTGTTGATGCCGATCCGAGGTACCAGCAATCGCCGCGATCAATGCAGCAACGCTCTCCGGCGGTGGGCAGCATTTTGCAAGAGTGGAACGGTCTGAAGGGATCTCACGGCTTTGATGGGTTAGTCATCAACATGTTTGTATTTTTCTCAAGTTTCCTCTATCTAGTGCACATATTCCTACGCAGCCCAACCGGTATTGCGACTGGCTGTGGTTCGGCGGTCCCAGGTTCGATTCCCCAGCGTTGGTTCTCTTTTATTCGATCCCGGGATATTGGATTCCCTCACCAAACGTCTGTTGGTGAGGTGAGGGGCGAGCTGCATCGTGCAGAGAATGTTATACACAATTTGAAATTAAAATAATAAAATTAACACGGTACGGCAAATGAACCTACCTAAGCACTCCAATATTAAAGTAGTATCTTGATGTTTCAAGTTTTATATACCAACATATTTTTGAGAACTGTTTTTCACTAATTACGCGATGGTTGGTTGTTACGATAAAAATGGCGTAGTTTATACATTTATTTCAAATAGATATTTTAAAAAATTAGGGAACAGTTGAAAGAACCATATGTGTTGCATTGTAAATCTAAATCGTCGACTTTTCACAATTATTTTTTTGATTCCACGATGCCTGCTATCGCAATGCAAGTGCCTTATACCTATTTTCCAGCGCTTCTTTTTTTGCATTTGAAAACTCTTTTAAATTTATTTTTGAAAAAGTCGTCTTATTAATTTGCGTAAATGCATCCTACAAAGTGTCAACAAGCAAAACAATAAGAATCTAACGAAAATTACACCAGATGGAACCTTAGGGTGTCGGGGAAACAAGAAGAACAGGAAGGGCCTTGAAATAATTGTGTGAAAAAGCATGACCAAAATACTTAAAAATTCAGGGAAAATAGTAACGAATTCCTGTTAGCCTGACGTCCTTTTCCTGAAACAGGATTTTTGCTTTCATTTATCTTAATTTATGTTTTATTTAAATGCGAACAAACCCATTCGCTAATCCACACAAAAGCCATTTCGAGCACACACGATTATACGTAAAGTATTTTCGAGTCTGAATGTCAGGCTCTTGTTGATAACTATCACTTTGGATATTAATAATGTTTGAAACTGCTGAAGGAAGCTAACTATTGAGGCCCACGGCATACTAGTTCCGCCACCTTTTGACTCAGATTCGTATCTGGGTTTCCCCGTATATAGTGTCGTTGACCTACATGCAAGATGCTGGCAACGAGCCAGTCTTTAGACTTGGCGTTGCGTTTGGTAAACATTAACTGAAATAGGCAAATTTTGTTGTGCTCTTTTCGTCGTTAAGATTTCAGCGTCAAAAGGTGTTCACCGTCTCGGTTATTCCAACCGAGACACCAGATTCAGCACTTTATTTCTCTTCCTTTCTTCTTTTCTCATTGTGATTGACATTTTATTGTCATATCTTATTTTTGCGGTAGTTTCGAACACACTTAATTCATTATTTTGCCTTTTAAGATTTCGCTTACTAGATATATATATATATATATATATATATATCGATATACCATTAAACGTAGGTTCCTGTACTCATGAATCCTTCATTTTTGCAAGTTTTTTGCTAGATGGTCATCAAAATATATTAACGTGAATACGCGTTACATGTAGTAAGTTAGAAATTGATAAACAATTATAATAAAATAGCAGATGAATCTCCTAACTCATTCTTAATTAAATGTTAAAAATTTCTGTTGTTAATGTCTCACATGAATGCTCTTTACTTTCTCAAGAGCCTGATTTGCTAAAAGCTATTCTGTGCGTTCTGTTTATTATTTTTGCAAAGTAGTGAATGACTCCCCGGCCAAGTATGAAACGAGCACAGTGAGCTACTTGATCTCTCCAAATGAAAATTTTCAACATTGCGATGTCACTAGTTATGGGTCCCATCGTCAACGCAACCCAACGTCAGCAGGTGTTCAGTGTAAATGTAACAAGTGCGTTGCGAATATTTTTCATCCAGTTACTGCCCTTAATAGCTTCTGTGACATTGTCAGTCTGCGCGTTGGCCTAGTAGTGCTAATTTTGCAGCGCTCCACGGAGATGGTACTGTACACTTAACGCCGTATTTTTATGCCAATCTTTCGCACGCTCTTCGACGTTTTTGTGCCCCGCAACTCAAAACCAGGGAACCTATTTTAATGAGCCCCTAACGGCGATTGCAAGAAGCGTACTGGGAATTATGTTCAACTATTAAATGGATAACGCCGGCAGGTCTATAACTGCCCTCATCCAATACTTTGGGTATGTAAATGACTGTTCTGATGTCGCAGAAATCGTCCTGTGAAAAGTTAAAATGAAATATAAGGTGGAGGATGCATACGCATTTTTAGTTCTTCCAACAACCGGTAGATGGCGGCGCAATTATTTTGGTATTAAACCAGGTAGACTAACTGGTGACTCACTTAACTAGGTTTAATGTAAAAGGATCTTCCGCAAAAATATATATTCGCTGCACTGTCGCATTTCCTTGTTTTCTTTGTTTGCGATTGCAAAAGCAATATTTATTGGGTAACTTGCACATCACCTAAGCTTACAAATTCGCATTAATAGTTATTTAGTTGAGGTAATTGTATATTTTTGTAATGCGTTGTATTCAACATTGAGACATCTTTGATTTAAAAAATTTGCGATGCTGTGAAACTACTCCTATGTTTACACGTGTGTTACGTATGATTGATACATACCTGTTAGCAAATTAAGGTTATTTGGATTATGAACTTGTAGACATACAACGTGTGGTCTGAGTATTACAAGTAAATTCAATTGTTATTCATATTAGGGTGACATTAATATTGGTGATTTTGGTCGTCGTTATTTTGTACGGAAGTTTTACAAGAATGATATAGCGCTCTGATTAGGCCAGCAATCATGTCGATATAATTTTATTGTTCTAGCGTACGGCCCCTGATATATATATCTAGTTTTTGGTCGGTTTACTTTAGTAGTTTCAACACAACCAGCGTCCGGCTACCGCAAAGTGTCAAGTACTGCGGTTGGCTACTTCGCTTCCAGAAATATAGTTCGCCCCTGTTACAAGGTTATGAAAGCCATTTTGTGGATTGCATGATTGACCAAGCATAGAGCATTTACCGGGCATGATGTATGCAGACGCTGCTTAGCTATTATGATCACTGTATTTGGCAGTGGCTTCAAGCCAACACTTAACGGCGATGGCTACTTTCAGAAACGTGATCTGGGATGAGTCGGCGTCAGTTTGCATGTACAGTATCTACAATTTATTTTTTCAAATTTCATATAGATTTCCAGATTATTGGTCTTAAAACTCATATTATTTTACACTAGTGGTGCAGACGATAGATATTAGCATTCATATTGTTCGTTCGAGTAAAGTGTTTATATTATTTAACATAATGCCATCCACGTTATTTTATTCCATTCACAAGATGGTGCAAACTCCTTAATCTCTATAGAAGGTGGAATTAAAAAAATAATGTGATAAATAAGTATATTTTAATGAAGTATAAAAATGATCGACTTGTATTCTGCAGACGTTTGCCAATGTTTGATCGGCCAATGTTTTCATGGGAATTCTTTGTCAATGATCGAAGTGCTTATAGGTTGCGATGATTCCAAGATGTTGATTTACGATATTGCATCAATCACATCGCGTACGGGAGATTGCAACCCTTCGGTTGGCAAGCATGTCTGCCCATAAACCATAAGTCAAGTATTTTGTTGGAAGTGGGCAGGCAGAAAAGAGGTGTTGCAAGAAAGAAAAAAACATTTCTCACGTTCACACTTACGTGAAATCCTAAATAAAAATTCAAATATAATATGGCGGGAGCTTGTAGGAGTGAAGGGTCTCCAGAAAATGTGTTGCCTAATCTGTAGCCAGCCTACTTTCGTGCGAATGAATGTAGTACATGCGTCTCCTATATTGCTGTTTAAAGCGTGTAATTTCTTGCCTTGATATTTTCTGTGAGACCTATTTTGCCATGAATGAGTAAAAAAAAAGGTCTTTTAAAAGAGTTAACAAGTTGTTCTGTCATAATATTATTGTGCTCGGCCGCCGCGATTATATGTAGAGGCGGCGTGTTACAGTACACAATGCATTCGTTGCGCCGCGTCTTGGAGCAAAATCTTTTTTGTGTGTGTTGGCGCAATTCCGCCGTACATTTGCGGTCGGTTGACTTTTTGGTCATGCCGTGGCATTTTCTATCTGGTTTGCTGGGCTCCTTTTCAATGGTCGTCACCCTTCTGTGTTTCACCTATACGAATGAATGGGTCGATCACTCTATGAGATGGCAATGGGGGATGTGAGAATTGTTAAATGTGTAGCGTCAACAGTTCAGTTGTCTCTACTTCAGAGTGTAATTCCCTTCACTTTTCTTTTTTTGGCGGCACGGTACAGTAGGTTTGGTCTCCTGTCATCTGCTTCTTGAGTTGAGATCTGTCATCAGATTAGACAAGGTTCTTCAACTTGCCACGAATGCGATCTGTGTATTGGTATTGTACAAGCTATACTTGCATCGAGTGTCAGCTATAGTGACGGACATTTTTGACGAGGATGGTCGTCTGTATAGCAATTCAGCAAACGCATTTGGCATAAGCAAAAAATTGTAACTCAAAATTGGAGCATAGGTTACAACAGAGCTGTATTGTTTTGTGGGCTTGGTGTAAGCATTTTCTGGTTTCGACCGATCAAATTAAGTGGCAAAAAAATTGTCTTAGAAAATGTTAGAGTTCCAAACTTTCTTTTCACTCCATTCACATGTTTATAAACTTTCTTTTGTTGCTATATCATGGTTGGTGCAAGCTGACAAGCTCTGCTGCATGTAGATTTTTTTATGGACAAATGCGTGATGTCACCTTTCCTCAATCAGTTAACACATTTTTTTTTTTTTTTTTATCAACTGTAGTCCACCGCACTACAGGCGTTACGTCCCCCTCATGGTGCTTAAGCACAATGCGAGGGGGAACGACCAGTACCCCGGGATCGAAATTTTCGAGAGCCCGCGCCGGGAATCGAACCCGGGACCGCCGAAACCACAGCTAGTTACTAAACCAACTGGGCCACGACGAGTCGACGAGTCGTACATAAAATTGTAGGTACATTATAATGGACGATATCGGTGACAAGGTTTACGAACTCGATTATTCAAAAATGAATCAACCGCCAAGGTGTGGTGCAATGTCGAAAATATCACGATCCTGCTTGAAGTGCATCGAGGGCAAACTGAAAGTTTCTTTTGACATAATTTACAGATTCGCTCCACTTATGATTGGTTTAAGTTTCGATTAGAAATAATTCTGTGTCAATACTATGGTACATTTTCTGTATGTTTACAAATTCGAAATGTTTGTTTACATACTGTTGCCAAGCATAGTGCCGGCCTTTTCAATCGATATTTTTGATAGACTTTCTTAGTTCTGACTGATATTTGCATAATTTGACCCAATTGTGGCATTTTTCGTCCAATCTGCAAATGTCATTCCAGTATCGGGGGCCCAATATCCTGGCTATTAACCATAATTGCAATTAGTAGGCTGACGCCGCCAAGAGTTTTCCAATCGTCACCACATTTTAGAATATCACGCTCGGTCAACTAAACTTTTCGCCGAGCAACCCGAGTTGCACCGCCGTTTTCAGTATTAAAAAAATTGGTTTTATCTTTGACAAACCGGATTGTTTTGCTCACAGGTTGTCGTTAGTTATGGCATGCTGCAGATAGCGTTTTTGCGCGTGTGCGCGATAATAATAATAATTAAATAAGTAATTTTCCTTGTGATAGATTTTTTTATATTACAGATTGTTGACTTGTTGGAATCCGATAATAAAAGTGCCTACACTGGCACTACTAAACTGCGCTGTTTGCAATATTTATGGTTTCCTTTCATCTTTTGAGTGCATTTATTTTCTGTTTTTGTGTGGTGTTATAGGATTTCTAAACTAGCGAATCCACTACAAGATTTTTCTGTACCCCTCTTGGTGCTTCGGCACTGTACGAGGGCACATTTTCACCAGTACCCCAGGATCCAATAATCGAAAGTCCGCGCCCGGGAGCGAATTCGGGACCGTCGCGCGAGTCAGTCGCAATACCGGCTGGGTTATTTAAATATATAAGCAGAGCATGTGAAGCTTTCAAAATAAAATTCAGAAACAATTATTTTAAATCTCCAGGAGGCATAAGTTATTTTACGAATGTTATTTTTAAAACTGAAACATATCTCTTACGCTTCATTCAATTTTTTTTCCATTCACTGTAGTCAGTGTGTCTTAGATGTTAGCTTTTCTTCAACCCGTAGCAGCTTTTTCGGCATTTGCCCCACTTTTCTAGCTCGTGAGTCACGGTGTTCGTTGCATTTGTTTAATAATTACCCCTGTGTTTATATTTTTTAGTCGTGTAGCTTCTCAAGTCTTGTATAATTTTTACACGGTTCCATTTATGTGACTGATGTACAGGTAGTTTTAAGATTTGCTTTCCATTATGTGACTGATGTACAGGTAGTTTTAAGATTCGCTTTCATTCGTTCACTCAACGCGTTTATAATCTAAGCTGGTCGCATTTTAAGTTTAAGGTTTTTGTTCTTGGTAATTTCTATTTTAACACACAACACGAGACATATATGCACTTATGGATAACGAAAGTGAGGCTTGGTCCGCACGGTAAGTGTGTTTGTTCCTTCTTGCGTAGGAATTTCTCTCGCCCGAAAAATTCCGAAGGTCTCTGTCAGGAATCGAATCCGCCATCATGGGAATAACAGTTCGACACGCTAACCATTACGCCACCGATACCCCCTTCATTGTGTTATATTTCTGCACAAGGTCAGGATGAGCAATCATCCCCTTTCTCTGTGGACATCCCGTAGTTTCTGCACACCTGCCCCACCACTGATCCATTCAGCAGACCGACTGAGGCCGTCGGGGTAGCACGCACGCTAATAAATGTGACATGGCAGTGTGTAATTGTCGTGCACTGTTGGCCACCCTAACACGTGTACGGTAACCGAGGGGAGGGGGAGTCTAGCGCAACGCCTCGCCAAGCTACACTTGACTGGGAAAGTACCTAGGAGTGAGTCACCATTTCCAGCGCAACTTGCCAGCAGATGGTGTGTGCACGAGGTTGTACTGTGGCGCTGTGCCGGTTGACTGGATGGCGTGCAGTGCGGTGGAGAAAATTGTTGCGCTATGTGGGGGGCTTTGGCGCACGCTTTTTCTGTATTTAATCACGACCCCCCCCCCCCTTGGTAACTCGATGTGCTAGCAACAGAACGATATTACGCTTTGCCAGATGACGGCTGATTTTAGTAGGATTATTCGACTACTATCGAATGATTATTTGATGGAACGTCTGTCCATGGAATGCCTGTCGAGACCATCAGTCATTTCGATTTTTTCCCCCGTAGAGTTGCGTGTTTTAACATTGTTGTAGTTTTCGTTTACTGGTGGATCATTATGTTTTAGGTGTCAGTAAGAAACGCTTTTTCGCTGTAGACGAACATTGTTTTTGACGATGTCCGCATTCAAGCTTTATAGCCTACAGATTTGGTCACTGGAACTCACTAAGCACCCTGCAGATCAGATCAGATCTTGATAGCAATGTTGGGTTGTTGCACTCGTGATCATCTTATTAATTGAAAGTTATATCTCAATAAAAAAGATGCAGTCTAACATCTAAAAATGGATACCCGTATTCCCGAATCAACGAATATAACAATTGAATTTTTTCCAACGGCAGTAACATCGATGCCTCCTCCCTCACTGAATCGATTGTTTCTGTTTTCTGTTCTCCCCTACCATCGTATGCCGGTGAACGCGTCAGTGCTGCCGACCTATGCAGCAGGTATGCGCGTTTTACCTGCGCGCAGGTATATCATCCTGAGTCCCCGTGTTCACATATGAACACCTGGAAAGTGAGATCTCTGCGCGCGCATTTTCAGTCAGACAATTTTACGCCGGGCACACTTTTCAGTTTTGGCGCGGTGAGTGTTTGCAGATTGTCAGAATTTCAAGAATCTGCTCAGATAGCTCAGTTTTTCTTTAGAAGCCTAGCGCTGTTCGAGCACGATTCTGATTTCTGGATTTTTTCTATTGATGGTCGTATATGAGAGTGCAATCGTGGGAGGAAACTCTTGAAAAGTCAAACCGTGTCGGCTCGGGTCTCAGGTGATTACAGGTTTACCTGTGCGCCTCGCGTGTGTGATACGGTGAGATATTTGCTACTCTTGCGCTGCCACAGCACACGTTGAGCGTGCTACCCCACCCCAAACCCCACCACCACACATACATCGGGGATTATCTAGTTACTATCGTGGTTGGATAGCCGTCCGTTGCGGCGTTGTCAGTTTGTTGTCGATCGCGATCGAGTCTACCTCCTTTTGTGGTTGCTGACATTTCCTCGTCCTGTTTGGCCGGATTAATTGTTTTATGCTGTAGTGCACAGGATTTTTTTTTGTAGAGGTTGTGGTTAAAAGACAAAAGTTTTGTGGTGGTGACTGTGGAGGTCCCCCGTTTGCCGGGACAGATATGCGCACAGGATTTTATTTGGTGCACCGAAGTTCGCACCAGGATGGTGTCTGTGTACGTTAGTTCGTTGGTTCACGGTTAGTGCATATGAACGAAAGCTTCTTGGATTTTGAGTTGCTGGTAGGCAGTTCCTTGACATTGTAGTTTCTCCGTTTGCAATGTGTCAAATGCTGGCAACTGTTTGTTCAAGTTCTTCCAAACCCAGTTGGGATAGCAGCAGTAGTGGCAGCCTCAACGGTGCCAATGAGAAATCCATCCGGTAAGAATTTGTTTGACGACCTGTGCGGTGTCTTGTGGGTGGGAATATTAAAGAACATCCTATTAATTATTTTACCGAGGCCAAAAGTGAAAGATACTTGACTCGTCTCAGCTACGTCAACAATCGCGATTGTATCGATCACTACTCCTTTTGTTGACTGGCGCGAGTCAAATCCCGTGTGTGTGGCAGGGATCCATTCGTAAACAACGTTGGTTGCGTTCCCGTCATTAATGTAAGGCTGCGCAACCAATGTTGCTTTCAGGAAATATGTTATAATGTCAAATACAATACATTATAACATATAGAATGACATGTAGAATGATTTTTATAGCTTGGATGTTTGTTCTAGAGCATAACATAAGAACGGATGAAAGACTTAACTGACCACGTAAGGCCGAACAATCTGGTCGCGTTAGTCGAAGTTCTGCGTTCGAATCCAGGCATCTACGATACTATTCATTTTCACAATTGACAATTTTGTTTAATTAATATATGTATTTCGCTATTTCGGTCGTCTTTTGTTATTTGTCAGTTAGTAATTTATGTCAATGTAGTAAGAAAATTGACATTAAATAGTTATGAAAAATAAAACTATGAAGTAGTTTGATTAAAATTACAAATGTGAAGCCGCCCAATGAGTATTATCGCACCTGATTAAGGTTCAATCATAGATACTCTTATTATAAATTTGTTTTGCCCTATCAGCATAAAATTACAGCAGTATAACGTGACAGTCATAGGCGTGGGTGACTCATTTTCTAAAGAACGTTTTTAGTAGAATTAGATTTGTCTATAATAGCCGGTGTGTCATTTCTAGTAGTATATTGACGTCATTTCTTGGAGTAATTTGTTACGGCTTGCGTTCAAATTGTCGACTATTAATTTTTATTTGATTTCTTTGGTATACATTGGTGCCTGTACGCTAGTACAATGTAACAAATTTTATAACTATCCCAATTTTTTACAGTGACATGAATTTGTACGGAATGTTGACTAATTTTTTTAAGAGCTGTGGCGTTCTGTCTTAATATTTCTGTTACATTTATGTCGACAAAAACACAAAATTGAATTATGACAGTCAGTATTTCAAACTTATTGTTTAATTATCCGTTTATGTATGGCACTAGAACTTATTGCCACTTAACGCATTCATAAGGTTTTGTTTTGATAAGAGATTTTGGATCAGTACAATTGATTGACCTTATCCTGATTTATAGTGTGACATGTGCAGCTCATTCAATTCATTTGCTTCTCTCGACGCGGTGCTGCAACTGTCAAACAGATAGCGCGACTGCCATCTGTCAATACAATACGAGGTGTACATTTAGTTTTTGACACGCTTACGAAGTGTTCTTGAAACAAATTCTCGATTAGTTTAAATGTTGTCACCTTAGCGATGGTGACCAACTTGTCATAATTTGTTTTAACGAATTTTGCCAGGTTTGGCGAATCTAGCAAAAAGCGATCACAACAAATGAAAAGAATATTAGGCTTGCATAGATAGGATCGTCGTATCTTCAACTTTCAGTCTTATTCTATTTGTGACTATTGAGTTTACTTCAATGGTTCGTCTTCTGACGAGCAGCCCATGAGTAATTCAGCCACTGTTTTTCGGGACGAGACTGAATTGTTTGCACACATTGTGTTTCGAATAATCGAATGGAATTTTTTTAAAGTTAAATGTGTAGACTATTTTGTTAGACAGGGATGACCTTGATGGATGCCAATTTGATTCAGTATACCTGTGATATGTTCTATTGTTGCAATTTTGTGTTGAGTCACATGCATCCCAACATCTATAGTATGCACACTATACATGGTGTGTCCCCGCGAATTCACAATTGAGTTTTTGTTCGACGGTTATTATTATGGGCATTTACTATATCCCCCGCCCTCTCTCTCTCTCGAACCAAGTCAGTATACCGTCCTGAGACCACTGTGTAAATTCAGTAACTTAACTCGAAAAGTGACACCAAGCTGAGGTTTCTGAAGAGTAACACACGAAAAATAGAAACTTCGGGCAAATAAATAAATGTACACAGAATGTGAACAGATGTTTGAAAATCGCTTAATTTTTTCTTAGAATCTACATTTTTTTGGACGAAATTTTCTCGCAGTGTTTTCACAAAAATTCAAGTTGATTGGTGATCAGTTAGGTGGGGAGACGGGGGCCTCAGGTGGATGTACGCTTGCGCGCAAATGGCAGGAATCGAAATTAGCCTCGGTGTGAGTGTACTTCTCGGTTCTTGTCTGTCGTGTTCACCTGTAACGTGGAGGGTTACGGACTGTGGACTTGTAAGTGTGCGGAGCGTATCGCAGCGGTTGCTACGCTTATGAGATACAATCATGTGCACCCTTTCACGAATTAAAGCAAGTTTTTGGGGGTCGCTGATATCTCGATTCAAATTCCCTTTAAAAAATTTAGTCTTAGAAAAATGTGCAAAAAATATTGGTTGTTGCTAGGATATCGGCATATTGTGTTGCCAAAATTTTGTCTTGCATAAATAAATGTAGGTAGTTGTATTCAGTGCTGCGTCCTACATTTTAGCGTTTCAGAGGCTTTCACAAATCTCTTCTTCAATCTACTTGTATTCAGGTACTTTTCTTCGTTTCGTTAGTCCACTTCGCTTGCCGTTTACTCCTTTTGAGCTGGTAGTTCATACACACTTCACGAACTTTTTTAATATACGCTGTGTATATATATTTCTTCTTTTTTTTTTTGCAACATCCGCTATTCTAACTATTGTTTTGTAGTGAGGCGTTGCCACTAGGTATTGCGACAGAGCAGATGTTTTTTTATGCGAGCGTTTTATCTACTCCTATGCCCGCGCTGATCCTCGCTTTCGAGGTGGGGGCAAGTTCTTTCATTTTCTTGAGACGGCACGCTCAAACCGTGTTACTCGAGGATTTCATAATCTCGTCAATTCGTAGCCAGAGCACTGCTGACGATGTGCCACCAATCGTGTTGAAGATTAATATTTTGTTTAAATACCTCAACCAAGCACTGAGAGGGGTACAGAAACTCCTGTTGTGATATACACTTCAGTAAATTTAAAATTTAAAAAAATCAAAATTTCTTTATTCTATTTGAGATGTTTATTTTTCCTTGCTAAAATTTGTTTGGGTTTATACCTTTCACGTATTTTTGCCTGTTGTGATATACACTTCAGTGAATTTAAAATTTAAAAAAATCAAAATGTCTTTATTCTATTTGAGATGTTTATTTTTCCTTGCTAAAATTTGTTTGGGTTTATACCTTTCACGTATTTTTGCAGCGATTTGACTTAAATTATCCCACCTAAACTTTATCAAATCGACTTTTTCGATGTTATGAGCAACGTCACTTCTGCCCTTAACGTGTAACCAGCGAAAGCGAATTGTCTGGTTGTAATATTTTATGAGTAAAGCGTTATCTGTCTGTTATGTACCTTTTGCGATTAATCTTTCGATGTAAGTGGATACCCGACGGCTAGATTATCTTATCGACATTGAGCAGTGTATTCGGTGCTGTTGAGTCTACAAGTACAGTGTACACTGCGCCCTGACATTATTAACGATTTCGAAGATAGCCGTTCTTTGCAATCGTGCAATCCTTTATTTTTTGGTTTGAGTCTCGGCTGCACCCAGATTGCAGATTATGGTGGGTCTTAGATCACGATTCACCTCTGTTTAGGTAATCCGTATTAGCCGGATTTCACCGGATTTGTAGTTTTTATTTTCCATTTGTAACCGTTCTTCTTTCTAGCGTTTATAATGTCAAACATATTTCAAGTTCCTGAAGAATCATAACTGGGTACATCATATTCGGTCCGAAGTATCACACTAGGTCCAGTACTCTGGTACCAATCCAAAAAAAAAAAAAATGGGTGTAATCGCAGTGTAGAGGGAATCTCTTGAATTTGTTCCTACGCAAAGTCATTGTTCACGTAGACTGTTACCTACCGCCACATACACGCAAACCGTCTCATCATGCAAAGCAGCTGGCCTACAGTCTAAAGAGCCGTCTGTGCCCTGTGAAGTTCGGCAAATGTGAGGTCATTATCGCTCGCAACATTTTGCATATATAATTTGGCCGACATATCAACGTGACTCGCTATAATTGAACAAAATCTCGTCTACGACAGCCTACAGGTATTCGTGAAGCAATATTGGTTACGCTATCTTCGTTTTTCGCATGGCGGATCGTAATGTAGCGCAACCAGCATTGCCTTAAAATGAGGTTGTTTCAAAAAGTTAAGGTTGTTATCACAACTAATAAGTAGTACAAATAGTTAGTGCTGAATTAGGGATGTTTGGGTTTAACCCTATCAATTAATCTTTAACAATGTTAGAATGTTTAAAGAATGATAAGCAACCCAGCTTTATTCGTTTACTCGAACGAATGCAGAAGTACGGTAGTTTTGTAGTTACAGTCATCTATGGGATGCTATTATGATTGCAGCTGGAAAACTCATGAATTCGGCATAGATCCATGTTACGAAAACAGGTTTTTGATTGACTGAGAAGATTGCCAGTGATAATGATTTGTGAAAGCAGCATGAAGTCTTCGGGTTCCTCCTGTTATCGATATTAGACACGGTTATGTCGTGATTTTGGAGAAGATGTTATCGTGAGAAATTTTTAGGGACGCAGGTTATGTTAATAACGTGACCGTAAACAAGTTTCTGAGGCATCAATTGGATTGCAACCGTCTAAGCTGGTTCTTGTTTACGCGCAAGATAATGTAATGTAATTTGGGTAATATTTTAAGTAAGGTAAACAGGATCACCAAAGGTCGGAAACGATTTGACGGCACATGGTTTTCTTAAAGCAGGGTAAAGTTCGACGTAAATTTGTACGGCTGAAGATGAGAATTAACAAAACAATTGTCTGAATTGCTTCATATTTTATATGTAACTCAAATAGTTTTGAAGGAATAAAGGCATCAAAGTATGGTGAACTTCTCTAAAAGACCATTGCCTACACAGAGAATTACTCGTACTTGGAAACTAATGTATTTTTAAATAATTTTATTTGTTTGTTTTGCAGGCGCAGCCCTGTAGGACACAAGCCAAAGTATCGTTCGCAACGGCTGGACTCGAATGGCATCGGCTCGCCTTCCGTCTCCGACCAATTCGACATGCCGGCGGGCGCCGGAACCTCCTCTCCGGCTGCGTCGGCGTCGGCGGGGGGCTCCTCCACCAGACGCACCGCCATTTCGTTCCGCCCTCCCAAGCAGATGAGCGTGACTGACGGCGGCGACGGTTGCGCCAAAGTGGACGCCTCCTCTTACCGCTACATGTGTCAGGATCTCACCAGCATGAAGACCATGTTGCTGAAGCTGAAGCGATCTCTGCAAGAGGTGGGCAGACTGTGCACTGGGGTTTACCGGAGGAGATAAAGAGCCGGAAACTGGTCTAACCTTAGTGTAGAAATTGTCCATGTTAAAATCTTCCGTTAAAGCTTTTTTGAAGCAAAATGACTTTGGTGGCAGCCGAATGCGGTAATTCAGGAAATATCTATCCGATGTTTGTCCTAGTTAAAACCAGTTTTTTTAAATACACTGTTCTGGATATTCAGGAAAATTGAAAATCAACTTTTCATTTTGTTTACAAATTTTTCTATTCAGTTTGGGAATGTGTACATCTAATTTGAAGGGTATCCATATGCGTTGATTAATATAGGATTACGTTTTTATCGTGTTTCGATCCTGTTTTTGCATGCACAGATCTGATTGTGTTTGCTGTGCGTTACGATTTTGCTTTTCCTGCTTTCGGGCTGGACCATTGTTTTTTAAACCCGTGTGAGTGAGGTTGCATGATTTTTTGCTTTCATTCTAGGATGCAATTTGTTTAGATTTTCTATCAATATTCATTTAATTTAATTTTTTATTTTTTATGATTATTTTATTCAATGGATGCTTTTTAAAAATGATGTAGAAAAAATATTTGTTTTCAATTTTATCTTATATTTTTAGTTCTCTTATTTTCTCGCTTTGATTGAATTTTTGGTATGTGTTTTCTTTGCATGTTGGACTTGACTTGCATGTACTTGTGTTGAAATTAAAGAGTGATGATGTTCCGGTAAGCTTCATTTAAAGTAACCTTGTTTAGTTTTTATTTATATGTAATTTACTTGAATATTAAATTTGCGTCTCATGCAAACAGTGTTACTAATTTGCTAATTTAAATCGTTCTGGATTTTTTACAGGCTGATACTCTTAACCCGTTCGAAATGTCAAACCTGAAGGTAATAATTTTGGAGTTCTGTTTACCGTGTATTCAATGTGAGAATTAGTTTTTTTATAAGTAGCTTATATTAATCCTTCTGTTCATTTTATTTTCCTTGCAGAACGGATTGTTCCTAAATCTGGCCAACAGTGATCCTCCAGATAGTATTTTGCCTGATAGAAATTTGCATAATGTAATTGACGAACCTGCTGCTGGTTTAATAGAGCAGGTAACCGAAGTTATAGAAGAGTGTGTTAAGTTCAGTTGTATAAATTCTATTCACTTATTTTGTTTTCATTAAAATTGTCAAGTAATCAAATTTTTGGAAAGTGGCAATTTTGAGCAATTCACAAATTTTTGATAAATTCTCGCCTAACCGGGATTCTATACCTTACCGCAAAATTCATGTTGTGCAATTTATCTAAATTAACTTTTCAATATGTACCATTTGTTATTTTGGTATATTCGGATGTAACCTTTTTTTTGAAATTCTGATTATTTAATTTTATTTTTAGGAGAATGCTGATCTTCGGAGGCAAGTTATATTTTTTCAAGAGCAGCTGGAAGAAAGGGATCGGACTATAAGACTATTGCAGCAGCAATTGGTATGAATTGCAATATGATTGCTTACTGACATTGCTCCATAAAACAGTTGATAACTCGGGAAGACGGCGACTGTCTTTTTTTGGTATTAAATATGTATTTTAAATGTTTTAGGAAGTCTTAAAGCAAGTTAAAATTTATATCAGATATACTAAACAATTTTCTTTTAATGTTCAGGCAAAATTAACCATCCCTAATGAAGATTCAGAAGCAAGGGAGAAGTGCAATGCTGCTTGTCAAACTGAAAGGGTATGGAATTGAATACTTCATTTGTTACTGATTGTTTCAAAATACAAGAGAAATTAATTTTTTTAAAAGGAGTGAATTGTTTGTAAGCGCACTTGGCTTGTTTTGAAAAGTACTTGAATTTGGCCAGCTTCTGCTTGCACCCAGCCTCTGTTTTCAATCAAGTGAGACCCACACCAGCGTTCGAATTAGGGATTTTTGAAGGACCTCTTCGAACACAATTTATATTTTCGGGTCGAATCTTTTGAGATTTATAATCAAGTCACCTGCACACATGAGCCAGCACGATTTACTAAATTTATTTATCTTCCATTACATAATTTAATTTCTTCATTGCAGCAAAGAACGGTTTTGGGAAATTCATTACCACCTTCTGTTGATGAAAATTCATTTGGCTCTACTGTGAGGTTTGTGAACTCATTGGTTTTGTTAGTCGAGTCGTTATATCTTTTCGAGATGTGTGATCTAGTTGTTCAGAGTTCTTTGATTGTATTGGAACACGGCAACGTTTAGAAACAGGGTTTTTAATGTGGTCTTTGAATTAATCTCTTCATACTCTGGAATTAATGAAAATCGGACAATTTCAACTAATTATTTTTCTTTTGTATTTGCTAGTTGCACTGTCAATTTAGATTTTGTTAGGTTTTTTTATCATTTGCTTAAAGTACCTTGCAATTTTTCTTTTGTTTTAGTTGTCAATCGAGGAAGTGATGGATGTCATTCATCGCAATTTTTAAAATAGTAATGTCATCTCCGTCGCGTCATTTTTTCATAAAAAGTGATAATTGACAAAATTGTTTAATTTATTTAGACTTTGTTATCACTAGTCATTCATCGGTAATGTTGAAGCATTATACAGGTCGATATGACTTGGAGAAGCCCATTGTATGGATGTGCAGTTTCTTTGTTTTAAATATGGATATATAAAAATTCTTCAAAATTGATGATGCGTTGTAAGTGTGTTGCACTTCATTGCATTTTCCATTTTACTTCATGCAATTCGAATCCCCACAATGGATTTCATCATACAGCTTCAGAATAGGAAAGGTGAGTCACTTTTTATCTCTTCATAAAAGTTGATGTGATCCCCCATGACCACATTAATGTTTTAGCAAGACTGTTAGTGGTGATTAATCTTTCATTTATGCAATTTTCTTTTTGCATTCATAATTGTCTCACAGCTGTGCGATGTAAGTACTAGTGTTGCAATCGGTGATGTCATATAAAATCAATAATTTTTTATTTGTTACTTTTGTGTCTGAACTAAGTTATAAAAAATACTGATTGCCTTTAAAATGTTTGATTTCTCATCTTGAGGATGTTTGCCTTGTTTGAATTTTACGGGAGGGCCGCACTTCTGTTTGCAATGTTTCATTGTTCTTTTACCAATTAGTTTGTCAACGTTTATTTCCGTTTTGAATTATTTCTGTATATTACGATTGAATTCGTCTTTCGCTATGTTTATTACAAATCAATGCTTTTTTTTCTAGTTTTAGTATATGCCAAGGCTGCTTTAGACATACGATAGACCATTTATGAGGTAATTATCGTTTATATATTTGGAATTTGTCCAGCTTGAAATGATGCGTTGAGCTTAGCCAAGTAGTTGTGTAATTAGTGATGTCGCACCAATTACCAGAAGCGCCATTTGAAACTGTGGGCCATGAGAAGAGAATAGTGATAATTACAATTGGTATTTAATCATCAATCTAAAATTGTCGCAGTCTTAAGGCTTTGCAATCGGGTATCGGAATACAGAAACTTTCGAAATATTGTCCTATTCTCATGATTATTATCCAATTTATGATTTGATTGTCAACAGTTGGCCATTTTTCTCGGATTCAACAACAGTCGCGTTTCCATGATTGCGCTCCCAAGCAGCAACAGTGGTGTCAGATGAGAAATCCACTTGTCCAACACCATGCCTCACGTGTGTGTGTTCTTCAGCAGTCCAGTATACGCGCCTCTCTGAAGTTACGTGAATCACTTCCATTTTACTTAAATTTGAGCAGCGAGAGACGGCTTCATTATATAGAAATTTGAATTTGGTGTTCGCCGTGTTGTACATTCCAGATAATATTCTAGTGTCGTCCTGTATCTCGCATTATTCGACGAGCGTTTAATAGATATCTGTGTAGCGAGTAGGGCCTGTCTCATATATTTCCTTTGCAATTGTCGCGGAACGGCGCGTTGGCCATTTTTTTAAGCTCGACGTGCGAGCGATGCCAAGGTGACACGCGCGAGGTTCTTTTGTGGCACGTCTGTAGTCTCGTGTGTGTCTGTGTGCGTGCTTGCCTATTTATCGGCATCTATTCATTTTTGATCTTTGATTCCCTCAACATTTTAATTTTTATTCTCATCTGCTTCTCTGCCAAAAGACGTTCCATTTCTTTCGAAATGAAATGTTAAGCTTTTTTTATATCGTCGTGTAGGTTTTTTTTTTTGTGGAGATATCTACAAGGTATTCCAAAAAGAAATCATCTACCTAATTATTTAATCATATCCTGAAAAACAAATCGTCTGTTTTTTTTACATTGAAAAGAATTATAATGAACGGTTATTTTAGATTTCTCATTTTGTGTTCGAAGTAGTCTCAGATTCGGCGACAAACTCTTCAAATAAAATAATAGAATGACTATTATTTAAAAAAGATTATCTACAATAAAACCCCCCCGCTGCAACTGACGAAAATTACTACTTATATTTTATTTGAAGAGATTGTCGGCGACTCTGTTGCGCTGTCCCGGGCACAACTTGCTATTTATTATATATATATTCAAGACGTCCTATTCTCCTTATTTTTGACTTGTCCGTAATGATGATATTTTTATCAGTAAAGGCAAGTTGTCTTAAAAATTTCAGAGTGCAACAGCTGATTCGATCGTTGCAGAGGTGCAATCTTAGTGATAGCGTTTATATTTCTATGATCACCTAGGTAATAGTGGAATTCAAAAATAGTATGAATGAACGTTACCATTTAAAATTATGAACAACTCTATTTAAGAAAACATGACTAAATATTTAGGTGGATTGTTTTTATTTACTTTTATTTTGGGACACTCTTAAGTTTTCATGAGCCTCAAATTATAACTTTTTAATTGATTTTTCTGTAAAAACCTATGAAATACATTGGTCATAATTAGCTGGCATATATATTTTCTAACCAATTTTTAAACAAATTGGTTTGGAAATCGCTTGTCATAGTTGTATCAGGTAGTCGTGTATCCTTGAAGCATTCAATTGTTTCATGGTCCCCAGCAAGTTAATCGCTTTGCAATGTTGCTGCGCTACAGTATACTTATATCGCTGCATTTTACGAATAGTTAAAATTTGGTAGTGAAAAGAAAAATGTAGCGACCATAAAGTATTTCGAAGGATTCTCTCAATCATTCAATTTACGTCTGCTACATGGCGAAAGCGACGCTAGAAGTGAATATAAAGCACTTTTTCAATGTCTGATCTTTATTGCTAAGCACATGACGCACCTGCTATAATTTTCTGTAAAACGAATTTTCAATTGCATGTGTTAGGAAATCAGACCAAGGCGATGCGTGTACGTTTTCGATTCTGGGTGGCAATTTCCAACGCAGATTCATATTTCCAGTTGCGCTTGACTTGTGAATTTTTACGAGTATACTTCGCACTAAAGTGGCATTGACTTTTTAATACATCTCCGTTTGTCTTTGGCACCAAGTCGAATTTCTATAATTGCGCGTAACATTTCAGAAATAATTTATCAAGACAGTCATAAGTATTCCTTGTGCCAACTTGATTCGAAAATGCTCGTGAATGAAGTTGGACTGGTGAACGATGTACGCCAAAGCTGAAATTTTAGTCTGTAAACATTCGCGAATATGAAACTAAAAATTAGGAGAGCATCAAAATGATAGGACTAATTATCGTTTTTTTTTTTTAGTGTTGTTTCATTCTGACACGCCCAACAAAAGATCGATTCTGTGATTTGGTCCATGTGGTTTTAAATGTTATTTAGAAGGCTTTCTGATGAAAAATACCCAAATACGCACGTAATTACCGACAGGGTTTTCTTAGATTGTCATTGTCTGACGTGTCTTTGTTAGGCGAAATTGTCAAACTGCTGGTAGAATTAAACCACATTTTTGGCAATAGGCAAGGATGATCGAGCAAAAATATTTTATAAAGTATTGTGTTGAAGCGGGGAAAATGTAAATCTGTCGTCAGAATTGTTCGCCCTGTAATATCGCGTCGATAAATGTATTTACAAATATCTGACAGCATTGTCACATACCCATTTGTCAAAATTTGGCAACGATTAAGGTCACGCGTTATTTCATTTCTTTCCGCAACAGCTTTCAATATAAGATGAGAATGGCGAACAGAAATGTAAAACACATTTTGATTTTTAGTTTCGCATTTTAGCCACGCGTCATTTCATTTCTTTTGATTGACGCCCTTTTGGCGACAGACACGTTCGAAACGTGCACACTGGCTTTTGTGGGGGCGTGCATCATTGTATGTGCCACGGTGACTGCAACGTCAATTGGAATTTGGATATGCTGCTATTCAGTTGACCATTATTACATAATGCATTGCTTACCGGGCACCATATAATTTCAATGACTAACCTAACAGCTGCACAAAGAGGCCTTTTCAAATTTTCAACATTCTCCAAATGTGCAACTTATATTGCAATCGGTGTCTCCTAGACTATGTTAGCTGCCTAACTGTTAATAGTTTTAACCTTGCGCTGTCAATTTTTACCGCCGATGATGCAACTAGCAATACCACAAAAAAATATATTTGTATAGACCGCGACATTCACTGGTCTATTCATCAGATAATTCGCAACAAAAATTTAGTAATGCAGATTTCATTTGGAAATGGTTAACGAAAAAATGTCTTATTCTAGCTCTAGTCCGCCATCAAGTTATTAGAATGTAATTCTCTAATTAGAAATCCTTTCAAAATCGAAATTTCACAAGTTTCATATGTAGTTGCATTTGATTACCACTATTCGTTGAACTTTCGATTCGATGAATGTCTTAATTCGCTGAGTTTTCTTGGTCGTAGTGGTTGTGCAGTTAGTGAAATGCCTTGTCATTTCATATTGCTGCTCGTGTTTGTGATCGGAATAAAATCACGCATTGTAGACGCTCGGAAGTTTTTGAAATTAAACTTGTTTTAATATACGTTGCAATAATGTATTTACGTAACAATTCAGTTCATATGTAGTTGCGGCCACGATATCTCCCTAACTGTATTGGTTTTAATAATTTGCCTACATTAATTAAATGAGCATAGAATTTCCATTTATTGTAAGCATCATCCATACATGATCTGCATTGTTCTCTCATTGGCAACAAATGATCAGTGTTATTACTATGGCTACCTTTTTTTCGAGCGCTCGTTTTCCATCTCCATTCATCTAAAAGTAAATTTATTTTTCGCTATCGCTTGAACAGGTAAAAGGCACTTGTCTGCATCTGCCAGTTATTCGTTTACTTTTAGTTAGTTAACATACTAAAATCTACGTGACGCCGATAATAGACTTTCTTGACCTTATAAAAAATATATATTTTGGTTTGAATTTCTCCATGAAAATTGGTTCTGGGATTTTTCCTTAGAAATGTTTTCGATTTTTCTGTGGAAGCAGAAATGACCATAATATAGAAGTTTTCTCTAAAATTGACAAGGTAATGTTAGCGAAGAGCGCTGAGCCATTCATTCTACTTGAGCTATGTTGAGTGAGTAACATATTTGATGTATATGAGCTCGTTATCAAATATTTTATTTTCTTTATTACCTGGCTGTTGATCATCTTTTGATAGGGGGTGCATTTCTGCTTTTTTAAAATAAAAATTGTACAAATTGAAACTGAATAATCATTGAATATTTTGGGGGGTTCAGGGATTCCCGTAGGGATCCACGTGACAGCGAGCAAATGTTATTAACAAAGCACGAAAATGGCCAATCTTGTATTGGCCTCCTTCAATTTTAAAATGTTGGGGGTGGGGGGGTTGATTTTCCAAACTGTGATTGTTTTTTTTGTGCGGAATTTTTGGAGGACTCTTTAACTTAAAATTTAATTGTTTTGTGTTCGTTTTTAGTTTATATGGCTCATATGTTGTTTCAGCTGTTCATAGTATTCATCTATTTATTCAGGGCACAAACGTGTCATAATCCCATCATGGTTAGGAACCGGATTTTTAGGTTTTTCTTATGGTTTTTATGTTTTTTCGGACATCTACTGATTCACGTAATTTGTAATATGTAATTTCTGTTTTCTCAATTTGGTATCCGCAAATAAATAAATAGGCCTCTCTGAAATTGGCGTGTTTCAAATATCGCAAAATAATAATGAATTGTTTATAATTATAGAAAACTACAATAATTTTGTACTCATTGAAAATCTATCCCTGAAGGATTTTGAGGTGACGGAATATTTGAATTATTTGTTTTAGCACCCAAAGGTTCGGTTCCTAATATTTATATATATACAGTATATTTTCATCGGATTTTTTTGTATGTGCTGTCGGTTAATTTTTGTGAACCGTGTACTTAAGTATGATTCAAAAGGTAATTTATTTAAATTATTAGTTCTATATGACTGGGCAGATGTACGCCTATACATTAAATAATTCCTTATACTTCAACTTAATCCAAATAATTTATAAGTCGAAGTGTGCAGCTTTATTTTATCTTTATTTTTCAGAACTATTATATTCCAAAATAATAGAAATAGGACGTCTTGATTATGTAAAATAAAATGGAAATTGTGCCCGGGACATCGACGGACGAGAAAAGACTAACAAGAGTTGGTGATAACTCTTCTTTCAATAAATAGTAAACTATTATTTTTAAAACGTGGTAACTGACGATATTATTGCAATAATACAACTTAATTAGCTATGCACGCCGCACCTTGACACTGCAAAGTTGTCAGATGGTTTTTGTCGTTTCCTTTCCACATGCAGTTCTGTTCTTTCCATCTACGTTTGGCGTGTTAATTTTTCCTGCTGTTTTTCTTGCATAATTATTCCAAATGTGTGCTGACTATTGCTGGCGCTTGGATTTTGCTCAGGGAAATCACCCACTGCTCGGATTATTCAATATTTTCCTAGTTTAGTTAATTCAATTTTAAATAATAGTTTACTATTATTTATTGTTAGTTGAGTTATCGCCAAATCTTGTTCGTCTTTTCTCGACTTGCGCTGTCCCGGGCACAACTTCCATTTTATTCGATTCCACTTCAGAGTCCGCCTGTGTAATATGTAACGAAATCCGAATCCGAAAACGAAGCTAACCTTGCATTTAAATGATTATGTTGTCTAGATATTCCAAATTGTCTATTATTACTTTTTTATTTCATCCACAAATCTACTGAAATCAATTAAGATATTTGCGCCCACTGTAAAGCATGTACAATTAATGAACGAAAAAGTCCAACGAGCATGCGAAAAAAATTGTACTCGTACTCGTATGTGCGATTTCATTTGATTCAAATATGAAAGCAAAATTACTATGACACGTCTGTAAAGTTTTTATTTTGTGTTTGCTGCCGAACTTATACCATAGAAAATATAATTTATGTTGTTGACATGTAATCAAGAAAAAAGGTTTCTGCTTGGACATTGTTTTTGTGACTTATAAAAGCTTGTAAAAACAAATTTATTTCTCTTGTTTCTTGAAAATTGTTCTGTTCTTCATTGTTTGACACAAACCATATTGATGATTCAATCGTTAGATTTCGATTACTTGATTTGTTAGTTTAAAATTATTCCAAATTTCTGAATTCTGTTTTAAATTTATGAGGGTTTTTGGTGGTGATTCAAAAATCGAATTGGGGAATTCGCGGATTAGGTGGCAAGAATTGAAGCTGCCGTGGCGTGATGGATTATTTGCTCGAATAGTGGGGGGAAATAAAATATTATTTACTCGTAATAACGTACATAACGTTAAAAAAACCAGGAATATGTGACGAATGACAATATAAAAAGAATAAAAAAAAGAGTATACAAAAATTAATCTTATTCGAGCTTGGATTTGTGAC
>JAQGBY010001189.1:0-31670 GCA_034698785.1 Mycogona germanica
TTTTACGTTTCTAGCTTGTTCATGCATTTTAATTCTAATTGCGTGCGTGCAAAGTCAAAACTTTGAGAGTTTGTATAATCTTGTCCATCCTCAAGACTACATGCACCAATCATACCAACAATTTAAAAGCATAATGTTACAGCGCTCATCAGAGGACTCAAAATTGGTGCATCGCATGCCCCTCTATTGTAAACTATTTAGTAAGCCCCCGAATTCACACAGGCCCGAACACGAAATTGCTACCCAAAAAACCTAAAGATCCAGCCCCAATAATCGTAATGAATGTATATCGCCCCAACAACAACAAATAAACCCTCAGCCGATCGAACATGGCCATATACCCCAATTGCTCGACATTATTAAATGTGGAAAACACGCATTAGTGGCTTATTATGTGAAAGGTCGTATCACACAATAGATGTTTTCCACTCACGGTTGATCGTGATGCGATTCTAGGTAAACACAGTCGACCACCAACTACAGTAGCAGCACGGATCTCGTAGAGATGGTAAGAAAATAGGGGGGTAGTTGATGACAGACGCCACATTTGTAGGACCGACATTATCGGGTACGTCAGAAACCACAACACACATATTTATGAGATATGGTCTCAAGGGTGTGTCCGTGCACGGTTTCAGCAGAAAACGTTATGGAAGTTTTGTGGACATAATCGATGACGTTTCTACATTGTGTCGCTCAAAACCAAAAGGAGCCGCTACTACAAAGATAAAAACACAAATTAAAACTATCGATTGAGCTTCGTGTGCGACTCCTTTCTGAAAAGCGATTAAACTATCCAAAGCCTCAGTCTAATTTATTCCAAAGGTTGCGCGTGTTAATAGCTAGATTTTATTTGCGATTCCTTTGACAGTTTGTTTGTCGGATATGTTACACTGGACCGATGTAAAAATCGTCGTAATTTCGTTACCAATTTTCCACGCCTCGCGATAATAATGGCATCAACACGCATTGAGCCTCTGATAAATATGATGGCATCACGCGAGACAAAAGTTTACTTTGACCGTGGGTGTGTCTACACCCAAGTATACCTGTAAGCGAGCTGCCCCCTGATATTGCCAAACGAAACTAACAGTGATACCATAGCAGACATCTTTCGCGGCAAAGAATGTTGAATGCTCAAATGTAACTGAAACATTACCGGTTTGTTGCCCTTCATATCCCTGCCTAAGTCGTACATGATATGTGATTTTTAAGAATCATTTACACTTACTCATTTTCTCGTGTTTTGTTACATGGAAGTGTAATTTTGTTTGAGCCAAATGATCACATGCGAGACAGATTTCAAATTATGGTGCTGGAGATTTTAATCTCACGCATGTGTTTGGCCAAAACAAAATGGACCGAAACGTGAGACGCTCTCTAGTATAAAAAATGATACGTACGAATTAGAATTGAAAGTTTGGGGTACATATAAAAAACCTTTAAGAAAAATTTAAGATAGGTTGCCCATGAATCTCATGATCAGTGGTTAAGTGGATCTATCTCCCAACTATTTCCTAAATTAATGAACAAATTACATTATTACTAGAATATGAATTATTACTAGAGTAAGAATGACTGTTGCCCAAGGAGCAAATTCGATTTGATTTTGTACTTTTTTTCTGTTAAATATTTCATGTGATTTTATATGTATTTATGTTTGATTTATATAAATATATTTTATGCCTCTTTCTAACTGGCTAAGGAAGGCGACCATGATCATTGCTGTATTTTTTGTCTCAATTATTTCAAATAAAAAATAAACACATAAGATATAAGGGAATTACTTGGACTGCAATCAAGAATCGGTAACAAGATCGTCAATAAACTAAGTTTACAACAGATCTTCACGAATAATAAAGCAATTTATTGACGATCTTGTTACCGATTCTTGATTGAAGTCCAAACAATTTCCTTATATCTTATTATTCCTTATATCGGTTCCACATCTACAATTATTGAATAACTTTTTTTCTTCACGGCAGTTGTGGAACGAAATCGGGTGAAATTTGCTTCTCTGGCTTTACTCAAGACAACATTGGCCTAATCTTGAACTTTTCTTCCGAAAATCGGTTAAGTGGAAGACGAGCTCCGCCTTATCTTTTCGAGTGAAGCTGGGGTTATCGGAAGCTCCACTGTGCGCCGACCCATTACGACAAAACGGATGCTCGTGTAATCGATTTGTCGGATCGCTCGATCCATCCGATGCTCTGGGTGTGTGTGTTTGTTCGGTGTATATACATGAACACCAGACGAGCAAGACGAGGAGAAACCCATAATTGACAGCCCAACTGACACTAGAAAAGTTTTTGGCGCTAACACGAGCGCTAATTGGTGCTTTCAGTCGACTACAACAGCGCTTCCAGCCATTTACACCGCCGAACTTGTATCGTAACTTCTGACTGGGCAAGCGGCGTTTGCCAAACTGTTCTTCGCAAACTCAACCACCAAGCTACTAGTATCTAACATCTAACACATGGATATCCTATCCTATGGATAACTATACTCCAATTCTACGAGAATTATAAATCGAGCGCAAAATGAAGTCACCTCCATGTATCCGTATTCACTACCATATACGATGTTCCGTGGGTGGTAACACAATCGTGTGAGCGCTAAGAAATTTTGAAATGCGCACGATTGTGTTACCACCCATGGAACAGCAACAGCAACGGCCAGTCGTCAGCAACGACAAGATACGAGAAATATTCTCTTCCGATAACGACGCTCTCCCATTTCTCGAGTAGCATGTGTCTGTATCGATTTTCAAACGTGCCCCCCCCCCCCGCAGCACGAGAAAAATCAATGATCACCTGAGGGGTGCACACGTTCAACCGAGCACAAAAGTTCGAGAACTGCTGACCACGATACCATATCCAGGTGAAATGACGGCCACTGCCAGTAATGGCAATTTGATGTTAGGCAACAGGGGCGATAAACTTTCCGTGGTTTAATAACTTGTTCAAATTCTGGACGCGTTCATTGGGTTCAGAAGCGGGACATGGCGTGTTGCTTCCCAACTTTTTTTTATGGAAGCTGTGGTTACGATTTATCTTGCGTGCGCATGCGTGCGTCGTACGTCAGAATACCATTAATCGATTCCGCCTAAACTTTTGTTCGAAACTTACGAAACAATTTGCTCAACTCATAACAAGCGCCACTGGCGTCTCCTGTTAAATGACTGCTCCCGCTTTATCATCAGGTGGCGCACATATCGTGATTAGACAGGTGGCAGCAGAGCGTCGCTGGTGGCTCCTAGTTGGCTAGTCAGATAACCAATAAGCTGTTAGAACAAACTGATTCTCAGGAGCGCACAGAGATCTTAGATAAGGAATAAGGATGCCGTCAAGTGTCACAACGTTCGCAGACAAATTTAATAGCGCATCATGTACTTTTGACCTGCCTCAGTACGGACTACCCCTAACCGCTAAGCAAATGTAAAAAATGTACCAAAACTGGCATTGACTAATGACCAAATTAATGGCGCTGTAATAGAGGAGCGTTGCTTTACGACGACCGCCCCTAAAAAATACAGCAAAGCAACCAACAATAAAAAATGTTCCCTGATCGCATGACATCGAACTAACGTTTTTTTTATACCATTGAGAGCAAAAATAGTGTTTGTAACCGAAAGCAGTAAGTAGCTCTAAAGTTCTCGACCAAAGGTGGGAAATCTCGATTCAGGCTCATTGTTCGCGATCGCTGCTTTTGTGGTCAACCCTCTGACATTCAATACACGGGAGCCGGCGAGTCAATCGATGTACCAATTTATAAGATCGAAACGCCACGCTCCCGTTTCATCAGAAGAGCAATGGGAAAAGTACAGTTGCCCCCACCCTCTCTCACTCACTACAACTTCCATGATTTCTTTTTAATAATATGTCTATTATAAAATGGTGCGACGGATGCGCCTAAAATACTCTGTAGGTCTGTCAATAATATCTCCGCATTTTTTGCACAACAAAATTATTTTTAAAATTGTAAAAAAACAAGCAAATCTAAAGTTTCACGAAGGCACACGCTAACAATTACAACTCCATCATGTGGCAATTCAAGATGCAAATAGTCGAAGGCAATAGTAGCAAAGCACGTGTTTCGTACACAAGAACACATCACTGGTGCGACAGCTGGTCGTAATATCGATACTGCCGATGTATGCTACTATCGAATTCTGGTAATTCGCGACATGTCCAAAACTGCCATCCATGAAACTTCAGAGATCCTCCTGAATTTTTCTCACAAGCTTTTTTTTTTAGACAAAGTAATATTGCGGTAACTTCATACGATGTGAATAAAACCACTCTTTCAAGATTACGGGGGATGCCTTTTAACGCACCTCGATCATCCTTGCCCATGGGACCATATGCACAGTGTACGTGTGTACACGAAAAACGATCAACTGATGAGAACAAGAGAACGGTGATGGTTAAGAGAAATCCAATTCACCGACAGAAGAAAACGGGAAGGTGATAGGGTAGGGAGGGGGCAAATCGATAAGCAAGGTCAACAGCCAGTCAAGCGCGCGTCATGATAAGTCTGCAGACTGCGTTGGTGCCACGCCTAACGCGTCAACCATGACAATATTTCTATTCAATATTTCGCGATGATTCCCAGGCCCGGTGACCATGCTATCGCAACTTGGTCGTACGAAAGCGGGTGTCCCGCGCCACATTCGCGTAAAATAATAACAAAAAATAATAATAACGCACAAATTACTGACGTCACAATAACAAATATTTCGCTGCCGTCGCCAAACTTAAAAGGCTGAATCGGCGCGACTATAGAATTGAATTCTCAAGTTTTCTAATCAAAACCGTGACAATGGACTGGTGCTGCTGTAGCATTCTGTAGCATCTTACGCACACTTTTGTAAATAAAAATATAATTATCGATACAAAAAATGTATCATAGATTTAATGCGACGCATGAAAGTACAGAAAAAGTGCTTGCAGGGCACAATGAAAAGTTGCCATTGTTTTCTTTTAACGAACCCTTCCCAGATCCTTTCAATAGAGAATTTTTCTACGGAGCTTCTAGACGGCTCAAAACAATAGACCATTGAAATTGTGGTTAAATTTTAGAACAAAAACAGAAAAAAGCATCTGCCAACACAACACTCTGCGATCGAAAAAAACAGTCCTTACTTCAAGACACAATCCTCAACAATCGAGACTCTTGGTTGCGATGAACCCAACGATCTGATATGGCCAATAAGAATCCCAGACATGGAAAATATGGATGGATCACATCCAATCTCAATAAAACCAATTTATTGACTAGTGATCTCAGACCCTGGACCCGATCTCAGCTTATAAAACTTGAAAAAGAGTCAACAATTTCGTTTGTTCATGAATCCCTGAACTTGAAAATCTTATACATGCGTTAAAACGAAAAATTCTGAAACGCTTATGACTTTAATTGAAACACACAGGTAAGGACACAACCTACCAATGCGCGCCACGCCTAACCCTTTCTTTGTACGGCTCCTGTATAGATAAGACAATGGCCAGGAACTATGAAAACTGCGATTCGGAAAACATCTCTTTTTCACCATCGACTTTGGGATTTAGACCCCAAAAAAAAAATCCTTTGTCTCTGGTGCAGTCGAGCGAGGGGCGCGCGAATGGAGAACAGAAGCGGCGATGCATCTCTTGTTCCACTCAACCAACAACATCCCCCCTCCCCCAGCTCCATTCGATTCCATAGATACAAAAGCTGCAAATCCAAACACGAGACACGAAATTCATATCTGCGATCGTCAATTTTATATACATCGCCGGCGCCTGACAACGCAAAACCCACGGCAACGAGGCCTCTTAATTATTTACGACCAAATGATTTATCCGTTCTATTGCCACCATCTCCTCCTTCCCACCCCCTCCACCACCTGCTCCTCCTCCTCCTCCACCACCACCACCACCACCACCACCCATCGTCAGGTGCACGTCAGCCGCATCCCTTAATTGGGATGTCATTTCGAGCCTGCACAAGATTACGAACGTTCGTTCGTTCTTTTGACCACCGAACAACAAGTCCCTAGAAGACTGCGGCTAGCCGAAGCGCAGACCGAGGTGTAAAATCTTTAGGGAGAATTACGTGACATCTTTCTCCGAGCCAAGAGGCGCCCACCGCAAACGTCGTTCGTCAGAATCGCGTGTGACGACACCACTAGTACTTTGAATAGTGGTGGCATCGCCATCTAGAGAGCAACCGACGGATCCTCAGTTTGTGGTGGGGATCGAGGTGCTTTCGCAAATGATGCGCTCAGCCTGACAATGTGCATGCCATCAATTGCTGCCGCGACGCGGGATTCAATTAAGTCACGGTAGACGGCGCTGCCCAGTTGCCCACACTGTCAAACAAGAACTCCGCAGCAAAACGTTAACGTCCATAAACAGCCGAGCAGACAAGATCACTGGTAGTTTTCTTTGACGAATGCGTCCATCCATTTCTCCGCCTTCATTATTTACACACCATAATTTTCTTGCAATGCCAGTTGGGTATTGCATGAACGCAGCGCTTCAACATTAGGTGGCGCACATGTCGTCCACCAAATCTAATTTCATAGGAGCGCTGGATATGTTTGATGGACGGATTTCTCTCGATAAGCATAAATAAATAGTTTTCCTAACATCGATCTACTGTGCCTGCAATGGGCAAAACTGATTTTCGGGAAGACCACCAGAGGGCACTACAACTGTCACACGCAGAGGGGGATATATACAGAACGATCGCTCTCATAATGGCACATGCATTTTTCATAAACGGATATCACGCCATGCGCGTTGCGAGCGAAAAGGAAATTGTCGCAGAGTCGCGGACCTCATCCTGTCTAAGACCGCGCGCCGAAACAAATTTCGGCAATCGTACGAGTACAACATCGGCAACCACCACGTTATTGAAATCGATTTTTTGGTACTGTTAGATACGCTCGTCTTATTTTTTCCGAGTTGCGATATTTTTATCAAGTGCGAGAAGAACAAAAAAAAAAACAGTTCATCAATATTTCAGCAAAACTTCGAAAAAAATTGTCTTCCTGAAACGATAAATTTATTCTTCCTCTATTGGCTGTTTGCATCCATAGTGGTTGGTTCCATCTAATGCAGTTCGAGTAAAACTGTCGGCCATAAAACATGACGCTTAATGACGCGCCCCCCAAACGATGACAATTAAAATACTTATGATACAGGTATTGCTCGCGGACCAAATGATATCGGCGCCATCTGGTGACAAGTTAACCTAAAAAAGAAGGCTCAAAATTGTATTCACAGCTTCGACAAAGCCGTTCCACTTAAATCGGTTGTCATTTGAAATGCAAAAAAGTGCAAGTCTTAGAAATCCGTATGTCAAACGCTCGCGCCATCCACGTGATACTCTTCGGCGAAGAGACGTAGATAGTTTCTACCACTTTCGGGCTTCCCACTGACAAGTGAGAATCGGTTCGTCGAAACCGTTTCACCTTTTCACAGTGTGCGTGAAATCGATGATGACGCGCTGTATCCGCTCCAACGAACGCGCACCTTGCCAACACGTGCTCGATCGCTCACCTAGCGGCGCTTCGGAGCTCTCTTTAAAGAGGGAGATGACAAGAGACTGAATCCTGATACATCTGGCAGATTCTCCTCCCAAAAGTTTACGGAGATTCACATCCACCACACATAAGTGTGTCGAACGAAAGATCCATGTTCAATTCGTGAAAACTCGGCACGTATTAGGTGCCGCACGAGTTTCAACAACGTTCAGTTAAAAAGAGAAAATTTGGGATCATTTTCAGGGAATAACAAATGGGAGTATCCATGATGGGATAATGGCGTCATTCGCGTCGCTAAACACGTCCATCTGCACGTACGAGCGCACACAGAAGAGAGCGCTTGGGGAGCGCTGGTGGAGCGCAGTGGGAGCTGGGTGAACAACCTCAAAAGCTGCTGTCGCCCCGATCCAGACCAACTTGGGGGAGACTACTCTTGAATCCCGTTTTAAATTGTGTGGCGTGACAAAAAGGGGCGTGGCACCAATTTTTTTGGTTGACACGAAAGGACGATCGTATCGTGATTGCAGGAACTAATTCCAGGCATCAGACGCTGTGACACAGGTTCCAAAACTGTAAGAAAGTAATCTGCATCTCCTGAAACGTCAACACCGGAAATTGAAAAAAACTGAATCAAAATTCTAAAAATGAAAATACTCGTACGACCAGAGGACAAAGAACAAAGAGCGACAAATGGTATTTCATGTTCACCAGCATAATCCACATTTATGGGGAGGATTTGATCCCGAATGGGACAATCTTCCACAACACTTACATAACCCCCACACATCACTGTTGGATTGATCCAACAACTGGGCTCACCAATCAATCGTTTTCGACGAAAGAGGGTGATCTGAATTGGTGTTGGTGGTCGTTGTGGAGAAATAGAGGGGGGGAGAGAAAGAGATAAGATTTAAATTATTGACGCCGTAGGACTTACGCATGAATCCTCCGACATGCATATTGGATGCGCGGAACGACAACATCAAACGAGATATATCGATCCGCGTTGATGGAAAAGTATCGTCGGCAGAAATATGTTCGATAAATCCTCAACAGACTCCCTTGACACCGAAAACGAGTGCGAAATACTGTCCGCAACCACTGATAACACCGGTGCTGTGCCTGATTGCTCGCGTCAATATTTCAGGGGGCAGCAAAGCCGGAAAAACGTGAAAACGCGATCTTGTTTCTCTCGGGATTGGAAAATCGAGGGCAAATTTGGGGAGCTTGTGTGATGACTTGTTTTTTTTTAAATAACAATTTTTATGATTACAAGAAACGGCTCATTGGCATTCATTTGAGAATGGGCTCCAGTTTAATCCGGGGATCGGGAGGAAAAAGAGACTGATTCACAGAACCCACTTTGGTCTAAAATACTAAAATACCATAATTTCTCTAAAACGTTAAAAAAAAACTATTTGAACTAAACCATATTTCTCAGGCGGCGAACACACAACAAAAAAATTGGATCCCGACGATATGAAACAATCAACACTGAAAATGATTATCTACTTACAATTTTTTTTTGTTGGGGTGGGGGTCTTCTTCTGAATCTGAGATATCCTCATTCACCTTTATTTGTCTTATTTTGACGATATTACCCCATCACTTGTATAATATTAGTCGATACTGTTAGTAAATCACTATCAAAAATCAAAAACGACCGCAATCATTCTACGCACAATTCCAAAATTGCCACTCTTGGTGCACTCGAAAAGCGCTACCAGCGGCGGCAATAGAAACAAATGGGCCAACACGGAAAATGGCCCCACAAGTACATACATATCGTGGTAACCCCCTCCCCAACACACATTAAAGCTGAGTTGTGAGTCGCTCTGTATAGCTGAAATGAAAATTGGAAGTCATTTAGGTCATTATGATTAACGGTTGTCTGATGGTAATAGGAGGACCAGCCAACAAACCGCGCGTCTTCCATTCTAAAGACTTTCTCGATTATAGATACTTACAAGCTGCAACGTTGTTTCCGGTGCATATGAGCGAATCTTAATTGAGGTCTGCTTGGCTATTAACGTGAACGACAAATTATATCTTGCCGAGACCCGCGCCAAAGTGGGTGGTTAAAATCTTATGGATTTGTCGTCCGGATTTCACACTTTCACGACAACATGAACCAAAAATTAAAGAATCCGAAAAAAGTCATAGATTGAACCTTTTTCACAAATTGAGCGCCAAGTTGGTGATTTCTTAAAAAAGCCAGAGCACAGCCATCCAGCGAATATCTCTGGAAATATTTGTTCTTTTCTCTATTGACTCCCTTCATTGATGAAAGAAATCCCATTTCGTCATTTTAATGTTGAGTGACAACAGGTGATATAAATCATATACAACTTATATAATGACGAGCCAATCAGATGCAATTGGGTTAGATCCGGCGTACGCTTACTGTAGCGAGTGCCCGACGTCACATTGCAAAAAAAAGCCAAAGAGTAGTTGAACCAATGCTTTTTGAAGACTGAGATGTGGACACAGTATCTCAGGAAGATGTGACGACCGACTCAATACATTGCCATAAGCAATCTGATGACGTTATAAGCGTGTGAAGACAACAAGCTTTCTCCAGTGACTGTCACGCCAAAATGGGGGAGGGGGACATAACTGCTTTTGGCACATGCGTTGCTATTAATTGTTTACTCAGCAGAGACTTTGTATCACCCCCCTTCCCTCCCCCATCCCCCGCCAAAACCAGAAGATCGTAAACAAGGCGTGGAATCATCGTGCTATTTTCGCAGGGATTTACTTGAGACCAGATTAAGCAGTACAAAGGAAATATCCTGTTGTTGACTTCATAGTTAAGAACGCGTTACACTTAGTCTGATAGTTTGAAGAACAAGTAACAGGAACATTTGTTCTCATATATGGCTTAGCTTAGGGGAGCTCTGTCACAATATTGTATTCGCTATTTTATTTTGTTTGACATAATGGAGATAAAACTAAAAAAATAGTTTTTCAATAAATTAAGCGGCGTCACACAATGACCAAATTAACACTGATTTCACTTGCGAATTGCTTGCTTGAGAATTAATTTTATATAATGACCATTCGTTGACGTCAACTGCTGACAGCTCCCGCACTGCCCCTCGATGGAACCGTTGTCGTCTACGATCGGTCAATTTTAAACTTTCACGTCATTTAAGTGGATCATAACATATTTGCGAATTTGTTATTTATACATGCTTAAAAAGTGAGCTGCTTCGAAATGCGTCCTGTCTTGAAAACAGTAACGACAAGACCAGCGAATAAGAGACACTATCGCCTCCAATGACACACTCCCCATGTCGGAAGACGTAGGCTCAGTTGGTCTAAGCTCGGTTAAGCCTATCGTCATCTTGCATTGCGACAACCAGCTGCGAGGGAAAAGCTTGTTTATCCCTGACGAATCCAGGCATAATGTTAAGCATTCCAAACCCCCGATCCCCGCCAAGTACACTGAACGACAGGAGCGCGCCCTCACGGCGGTGGCGACGAAAAACACGATACCAGAGCCCGCGGTTGACGAGTGGTGCGGCAACTTTCAGCCGGCGGCCGATGGCCCGAAACGATTATCCAAAACATTGAGATATCATTTTCAGAAAGGATAATAAATGAATTGTATGATAAAAATGGTCATGCTAAATTTGTAACTAGGAAAAACGATGTTTAAGGGGATAATTATCGACTACTAGAGTGTACCGAATTACACAGTTACACTGCAAAATTATTCGGTATCGAATTGGCTGCACGTCACCGTTTCCCGAAGTCGACTTAGCGGAAGTCGGTCGGTTATTATTTCCCCGCACATCCCCGGCAGCTGTATCGTCAGTGGGCCGATCATGGCGTCGTCGACTTAATCAGATTAAATCGGATAATGGCCGCCAAGTGACACGATAAACTTACTAGACCAAAATGAGATCTGTCCTTTTTCTCGGGCAGTCCGGATATCCCGGACGGCTGTTTTCTACTCACTTATCTCAAAAAGTTATTCGATGTAGCGGGTGCGTTGGTCTGAAAGAGCTCAGCCGATGGTTAGCCGGTGCTGGTACGAGTCAACGAATTTGACGCACCACCACCTCGAAGAACTTTGAGAAACTGCTGATAGAGGAGGAGGAGGGGGGGGGGAGAGAGAGACGCACTTTCGCGACAAAACCTCGGATCACGTCCGCCTACCTTATTAGTTTCTCTCGGGGATCATGTCCAGGAGCAATTCAAATGCTCACATGCAAAGTAAATGTTTGGCCAAAAGTGCGTGCGTGGGCCCCCCCTATCTACGCGATCAGAATGAGATTTGTATACAAAGTGTCCAACGGGAAATTGGGGTTTGCATTTCAATTTTCAATCCAATATCACTCTCGAAAACAAAGGGGTGAAGCAAAAATTAATCCGCAGTATTTTTTAAAATGATAGTTTAGACCAAATAACCCGTCTTTGCTATAGATGTAATGCGTGAAAGTTCAAAGTATTGAAACTATGGAAAGGTTAAAAAAATACAGTTGGTTTCCTCCAGATATGCATTGCCATAGAAAAGTTGGGATTATGAGTGGCACACCAACCGCCTCTCAATGCCCCTTGAATACCGGTAGATGGCGACACGTGTGCGAATATACCGTTCTCCCCCCGCCCCCAATGCATCTGCTCACGATCGTTAATTCGCACCGGGGAGAAAGATTTGGTGTTTATTAAATTCATTTCTAATCAACGAAACAATATAACGAACTGAAATAAGTTGGCTTTATAAATTGCCGCACTTACATCCAGCGTAAATGTCATTGCTCTGCGCTTCGACGTTCTTGAGCTATCAAATCGGCGACAAACACAAAGACAGAAAATACCAACTGTGTTTTTTTAGTACATAGATTTTCATTCGGCGACATACAATTTTCAAGAAAATGGAACAGACCTTCCTTGATCATCAAACTTCTGAGAATACACCCTGAAATAGCGACTATAAGAAGGACCCAGAAGTTTGGAAATTGTTAGACAATAAAAACTTTGTAAAAATTCCTAAATTTAGTGGCTGACCGGGAAAACCATCGCACGGGTGATAAGACGAAATCCTTGGATCCTTTTATGCTGACATATTATGTTTTCAACCGTTACGCAATTGGCAAATTAAATGATCCCGACATTTGATAATCGAGTGTTAATCTGTAACCCTTGTTCGAATGCAGTCCACAAAACCAGGTTCGATTCGGTTTTACCAAGTGAACACATCAAACACCCAAGGTTACAACTGTCGTCAAAAATTTCGATTTGGCACACGCTCACTAATTACTACTATTACTTCCTTTCATATTATATATGCTATTAAATTTATGGCATTTCCGCGAATCCTTTTCCGGCAAATAATACGAGTATATATCTATCTATCTCAAACTCGTCCTTCCCAGTATGTCTAGCACCTGCTTGCAGATATGAGGATTGTGGGTTCAAGCCTAAATTGGCTCGCAAATAGGACAAATACGAACTGAAGTGACGTAAGAGCTTTTATAGCGGAAACACGACCAAACAAGTTAACGAAGAATTATTTAAGATGATTCCAGTATCCAGAAAATTGTTTGCCCAATTCTTGGGAAACACATTCGTGAATTACGATGTTTTTATAGCGTTGAAGATAATTTTTTTTGAAAATATTTCGCTTTTTTAAAGTTTATTTTCCGATATTTCGCTGCACTAGAATACGATTCATGGCACCTAAAAATCCGAATCGTCATACTCAGAAACCAACACCACGAAAATAGTTTCGATTATTGATTGGCAAAGGAAGGACTTTTATGACTCTCATTACAAGTTATGAGAAGCGAACACATATTTGCCATCACCGTTATTGATCACATAAAATGTCAAAGGCAAGCTATCAGATATCAACAAAACAGCCGCAAGGATGCACCAACATAGTTTGCCACCCTCGGTCGCCAAATTAGAAAAATACTTCTAAGTGACAAGAAAAATAATCTACGCATTTTAAAATGGAACAAAGCCAATAACAAGCAAATTAATCCACCTCACCTAGTACTACAAAATACAAGTGATTCACCAAAAGCTCCCCCCGAACTAAGAAAGGTTACCAAACGCAAGGCACCTAAAACATGTTCGGTGTCGTGTTAGGAAAGGATTGTCTGTATTAAGTTTTTTGTAAAAAGCAAAATTTTCTGTTTCCAATACCAATGTCAGATTAAGATTTTTTAAATTAACAAACAGATCATATAGAATTTATTTCATGTAAGTGCAAGTACCTGGGGCTGTTGAGCATCAACGAAATGAAAAACTTTGCCCTTTAACAAAATTGAGAAAATTTATCGTAAATAGACTATCGTGAACCAAGACAAACAAGAAAAAAGCTAAAAAGTCAAGAAATGTACGAGGATGTATTTTTCAAAAAGCCTGAGAAGTACTGAAGTGTACAGGGATCGCCTCAGGATGAAAGTGAGGCAGTACAAGTGCATTTGTGACATCGTTTTGTGCGCTCCTACGTCGAAAATAATTAAAGCTGCCACCGGCAGCGCCACCTAAATTTAAAATCAATATAAACTTTTCCCCTTCGGCAACCCTGGAGCTTTTCCGACAATAGTAAACAATGGTGGACCACTTTTCAGTTGACTTCCAACCGTTGCAACGGCGCGCTACCTGTATTGTCGTGCCCGGCGCCTGCACACACAGACACGGCATCGTTAAAATCTCATTAAAACGGAGATCCCCCGGGAGTCGGCGCTGTTCCGTTTGTTCTTCATCATTCAATGTATGAAAGACTGGGAGCGGAAGATGAGTTTTTAGGATGAGTCGGCCCGGGCAGAACCGAACAGCACATAATTAGAACCCGCCCTCCCTCAACGTGTGGCGTGTCTCTGCATTTCAATAGGTCACTCCTCCTATCTATCTACATGGTGTCATCATAAACGAAATGGGGGCATCAGTTAATTAACCCCCCTTCTCACCTGTCAACCAGATGAAATAACGTTGTTTTCGTTTCTGCTAATGGGTAACTTTGCTATTCATATAATAAGGCAGCCGACGTATAAATTACTTTGACACATAATAAACGGTGCTTTTCTCGGTGCTTCTATTCAATATAATTTACACGGGCGTTACACCGTGGGCCACAAAAATAATGAATCCATTTTTTAATATTTATTCTTAAATCTGCCGAAAAAATTGCTGATAATTCAAATAACTATAATTTTTCGTATTCCTAATCTCAGATTTAATTTTAACTTTTTTTTAATGTGATCCTCATCTCTTGCCTAAGCACCAAGAGGGCTCGTTAAGAAGTCGTCTCGCGTCATAATTTATGTTTCATCGTAAACATTTATTTAATTGTATTTTAATATTAAGTGAGCGGTATTTTTGCAGCCACCGGCAAACGCAACATTTGTGTGTGAAAACGTTCCTTGTCTAGTACTGAAGTAGAGTAGAGATAACTCGGATTGCATGCGAATTTCATGGTCGAAACGAGCATGACAACAAACAATAAAAACAAACAAAATTCCTCTAAAATCGACATTTTAATTTGTTTGTTTCGATAAAGTTCCCCCTGTTCCACGAAAACCATTAAATAAGTTTGTTTCAAATGTACACACGCAGTGTTCGCTTCTGAAGGCAATCGATCAGACTTTTAATATATTTGTTTCGCAATATTGATTGCAGTCTGTCTGTAAGCGCGATGTAGCTCAGCTTAGGCAACCACTCACTGTTACAAATGCCAAATTTCCAAACAATGGATCCGACATAATATCCGATGTAAAGGTGGGTCTCCTAGCCACCTGATACCTGTAGCCCAACAGAACAATATTTCACCTTCCATCAGAAAGCGCAAACAAAATGTTGGCAAGCAGTAACAACACCGACGCTACGCAACCGTTACAACGTCGCAAAAAATAAGACGTTGAAAATTGCTTATCTTGAGATTCACCCGCTGCGCAGTGAACCAAACTGCTCGTCCGACGATTTCAAGATCGCGGCCAAGAATTCTCCGTTGCGCCAACCATTATTTCATCACCATCTTTTGCGCCTATCTTTTTCATCAACATCTTAAAAAAAATTGCTCCATTTAAGGCTGTAGGGTCTCAGGTGGATTAGCGCACCCAAAAGCAGGTAAACTTTCATTAAACTTAATTGGCAGATTCGAGTTGGGTGAAAGGAAGAGAAGAGGGAAAGAGAAAAAGGCGATTAATGAATTCCCCAGGCCGTCGTAAAATGAAACCGCGACTCAAGATACGGATGCCAACAGGCGATCATCCAGGAATCGCGAAGAAAAAAGGGAGCAGAAGATTGCCCGTTTTTTGCGCCAGCGTACCACTGGTGCAGGAAGAGACAATCTGAATATATTTTAACTAGGGAATGCATACATTTTGGCACTTATTGTCGGGTTGATTAATGACAGCCTTGACCTTTACAATATTCATTGATCGGCTATTCACTTCGCGCGCTTCACCTGATCAATTGAAATATCTAAGAACGAGGGGAATCAAAAAGTAATCATACGCACTACTTGCTGATCACCACAGGATTTCGAGTGAGCCTTTTTCCCTTTTTGAATCAAATCAACAATCAAGAATGAAAAAAAGGAGAAAAGTTCATGATAACACCCGTGAATTGCAAAACGTCGTATTGAGACATATCAATGTAATGTAGGGGGGGCCACCAATCATGATTTTTCTTCTTGATTTGTATATCTAAAGATTTTTGTAATCATGTCCCCCATATTAGCATGCAGCCCCATATTATTATATGTGATCAACGGTTGTCACGTAGAGCAAAATGTGTCGTGACCACTTTAATTAAAATATATGTTCACACAGCATGTCACTAGAACGTTCCCAATTTCCTTAATTTTTTTTTCACGCCACAGGCATTGAAATCCCGATATAAAAACGTCTGTCGTTACTTTTCGAGCGCGCCTCGCGATAATCAAATTCCTCGGCATGTCTTAAGGAATCTGCGAAGCACATGTACGTGTATATAAAACGTACTGCTTCATTTCTGGTGCAAAACTGCGTCCACCCCACCTTCCAGCAATGTTTCTCTTCAACACCTCATTCGCGCGATATCCCCCCCCCCCCACAGTCTAAGCCCATGTTCACGAGCGAGCCACAGGGAGAGCGAATTCTGTTGCCAGGCAAGACACGCCACAATAGTCTGGGATCGAAGGCTAAGCTTATACTTAAAATTATATTTACATTTATATTGAGACGGGAGGAGAGAAGGAGGGACGCGATGAAGACTTTGATGGTATAGATGTAGTGCTGTGGTGATTCGCCTGACTATGTGATTCGCACAATATTATCGATTCTTTCGTGAAAGTCAGAGAACCTTCCTGCGTCAAGAGACGACCATCCCATAAAAAAATATATCACCGCTTCAATCCAAAAAACAATGACGGGATTATATGAGACTACAACAGATAAGTTTACATGTGCCACACAATAACGGAATAATATAAAATTATAGAAAAAAAGTGCATATGTCGTAGACCGACTTTAAAGATTTTAAAACAAAATTGTCGATAAAAAACCCTATATAAGCATAAGTAATAATTCGCATTCGATCAAACGAATCGAATCAGTCAAATCAGTATATATTTTAGTTTTTAAATTATATCAGTTTCTAAAAGTTGCAATGCTCAACTGGCCTTAATCTTAGCAGTAAAGCAATGTTGTCGTTACTCGATTATGTGGGCACATAGATCTTTCAATTTTTTTATTTTTACATGTGCTGCGGTGCACTTTGAGGTTCAACAATGTTTGCAACGATGTTCACCATATAGAAATTATTTTAAAAGATGACGCCCAAAACAAATGTTAGAAAAAAAAAGATAAAATATATCTCGGCGAACAGGAAAACAAGATGAAATAAATTGATTTCTACTAACCGGTTCAGCGGGCGGTGTAGGGTAGGTCCCGTTTTCAGTCATCTCGACGATCCGCTATTTCTTTTTCGCGTTCGCAAAAAGAAAACTCAACAAAAATTCGCAATAGATTCTCCGTCGTTTCCAAGTAGACGCACACGACGCTGAGCAAAAAAAATATATATATACAACGCAGTCGGTCACCACCCAGCAACAAAAAATGTCAACAAAGAGAGCGTCACACGCACACACACGCTGACTGAATGCCAAAAACGAACTGCGAACAACAGTTTATTATTAATAATAAAAAATTTCGAGATCGCCAGATGACAATACCAACGAACAAATTATTCTTTCCAAAACAATCGTCCCCGCACGGGAGATTAAAAAACCCCGAATTATTTCGCCAAAAAAGATGACGCGAAAATCAAGAACAGAGTCGATTTTTCAGTTCAGCAGCAACAACACTAATATTGAAACGCGAGAAGCAATTTAACGTCTAGCTTGTTCAGTGGCGAAGCTGATTCTGAGTTCCCAGAACGGAGAGCATTCTGGAAGCGGGAGCAGAACTGAAACATGAGGGAGGAGTTGGTTCGATATATTGCATTCGCTCTCCGCCCAACTGATGCTGCGAGCGGAGAGAGTACAGCTACGGAGCGGATACGGTAAAATTCCGCGGATACGGCGCAGGTTCTGCGCCCACTTTGGCGCGGGCCGCACGGACGCGCGCGCGCGTGCGGAATTTTTTTGGCAATGTCAGACAAAGGTTCTTCCATCTAGCAATCGGACCTCGCAGGCGGGCCGCACTTCTTTACCAGTGTACATGTACGTGAATATTATCACGTTCTCTTACGGAACACTTCTTACAGAAGCGTGTTACATGTAGTTAACTGATGTGATTTCCGCGAGGGTGACGAAATATTCGGAAATTCAAAATTATTTCTGACTTTTTGTAATTATTTCAAGTCATGTCTTACAAATTACGTCATTACAAATGACGTGAACATATTTACCAAAATGATGGCTATTGCAGAAGATGTTCAAAATGACCGCCACCAGCATTAACACATGCGTGAAATCGGGTGCGCCACTTTCAAATTATTGCATCAATTGCCCGCTGATCGAGCTCATTCCACGCCTTCTAAATGTGCTCTCTCAGTTCATGTACATTGTTAATCTTCTTTCTGTATACCTTCTCTTGTAGAACACAACGCTCAACAGTTCCGTCTTGGTCTATCTTTCTCAAAACATGTTTCAGACCGTATAATTGAGTTCCTCAAATCTGCAGTCGAGCGCAAGTATTTCAGATATTAATTTTGCGTAATTCTCGATAAATCAGCCAATTAAAGTTTATAAAAAACAACGCTTCGCCAGAAAATTTAAATATGGCGTCTCCACTTTTCTAAAATGGAGCTGTCGCTATCACGTGCTACCAATGCTGCCAGACATAATTCCAAATTTCTATTTGTAAATAGTTTAATACCTGAGACAGCTATTTAACAAATTCGGAACATAATGCTTTTATGTTTTAAACAGATTAGATATTAAAATTGTCAAGCGTTTGAAAAAACTATAAAATAAATTAAAAATCAGTGTTCTTAAGGCATTGCCAGATGGCACGTGGGTTTTCGAATATTTGAAAAACATATAGCTGACATGACTGGGACTTTCGAGCGAAACCGGGTTATTCCTCTACTCTCGTATAAAAAATTGCGCACATCGCCGAAATTGTAGGAATAGTCATAACAACTATAAAACAAACCAAGGACAAAAGTTTCTCCAACCTCGATTTCATTCAAATCAATTCTGGGCCAGTAAAGAATTTTTTGGTGGCGCATTCTATTTATTGCGCGGCGACACCAACTGCGCAGTTCAATTAACAATGTGTTTTGTCTCACGTATGCGCGCATGTGCCAGCATGAGTCACGCGGAAAGCTGTAACAGTTCATACTCGTACAAAAATATTTACTGTGGTGCTGGGATAATATCCTCATCGGACCGTTCATGGAATCGAACGAGACCAGTGCTGCGCGTATACGATTCGAAATGCCGTGAGAACACCTAAGAATGCACTCGAATCGAAGTTTTAGTCAGACCAAAAAGATTAAGTTCCATATCGATCCAGATTGCATAACTGGCGCGGAAAGGTGAATACACCGGGTCTCATGAGACGAAAAAAGAACGCTTGAACGACTCCATTATTAATACCACATCAAATATGCATGCAGGTGCCAATAAATTTCATCAATACTCAAACTGGCAAAGACAGCTGTTCCGGTGATGGTGGTTGTTTCATAAATCCAATTAAAGGTCAGATAAGAGTATTTAGAATGCTCGAAAATTCTATGTGTGTTCGCATAATCTCGTCTTTAAAATTGATCCGAGGACTTGGACAATAAATTTTCGGAAAGTGAAAGACGATTAACGACATCAGCACATAACATTTTTTTAATAACTTTTTCTATGTCATCTGAAGAAAAGAAATATCAACACAGTTGATTGAAAGGAAAGAGACTTTCCAACGGAACATTTAATCACCTGATTTGTCAACTTACCACAAAACAGAACTATTTTCGGGAAATAAATAAAAGACGAGTTAGAAATGGATAGAACACATGTCACTTTGCAGTTAAAAACGTAGCCTCCGAAGGCAACCCGAGACAGATGTAGTCGCCATCTAGTGTGGGACTCGCGAAACAACCTATTCATGGAAGTATATGGGGTTGACTATGAAACGGTTACAGTACTACGACTGATTCTCGCTGCCCAAACAGGTAATATATAAGCCTGCCCACGGAATGTCAGCGCCCCTCCTGGCCACTATCAGATGTTAATAGCGAATAATAATGGTGAAAAAACACGACACCAAATTGGTTCCCCGGGACAACACAACGTTTTTCAGTCTCTACGTTTTTAATCTTCTCTTTGGTCGTCTGCTCGGCATTCAAACCCGAGCACCCTTCTAAGAAAGCAGACCTGACCAATAATTATTTTAAAATATCCGTAACCTGTATTTGATTTGATTTAAATTATAAACACATTAAAACCGATTTGATGAAGAACAACAGAAATGTTAGCGACATCAAACAATCAGTGAAAACCAGAAGATTTGGCCAAAGACAAAAAAAAAATTATTGAACAAATTCATTGAAGGTCAGGCCCGTCAGACCTCCAGGCGGCTAACCGCGCACCATTTTTCATATCAGTCAACAGTAACTGTTGACAATAAATCATTTTTAAGCGATCGAAAAATTACGTAGACTGGACGAGACAGGGGAAGAAATAAAATGTCGGCGCTGACGTTTCGGAAACCGCTGAACAAGAATTCGGCCCGAATTGTGATTGTGGGCGGCGGTATCGCGGGACTAACCGCTGCCTGGACCCTGGTCAAGCGCGGATTCCAGAATGTGATGATTCTGGAGGCCTCCGAGCAGCTGGGAGGACGGATTAGAACCGCCGCCTTTGGTGAGCTCCCCACCACCATAACCTTTCCACATTTATTTCGCGGAGTGCGGAGACGGCTTGAGTTTAAATAGCGCTTGCCAAATGCGTCGAACTCATGTCACAAACTCCGCACTCCACGAGTGCCTCCTCACTCCATAAAAACATGTTCGATAGGCTGTTCGCACCAAACTATGATTTATGCAGTACTATCGCTGTCGAATAAAAAAGTATTGTAACATTAGCTAATGTTTGGTGAAGTGCCCCCAGTGGCAGCAATTGGAACACAAACGTCGCATGGAGGCATTGGTTCCAAGCCAAATAATAACGGCGCCATCTTATGATAATGTCGAGAGGCACGGTTAGCAATAAATTTTTAAAAAAAAGTTCATCAAATTTCGTTTTCTTCCCTGATTAAAATATAAATGAAATTATGACGCAAACATCATAAAAACGTATGTATCAATACTAAAAGCATTTTCCATTTGGCAAAAACAAGTTATCAGTTTCATTAGATTGATTAGAAACTTAGATTAGATGATTATTGACAAAGCGTGTTAAAATGTAATTAAAAGTTTGTCTCGCTCACCTTATCCAAATAATTCTCCTATATTCCCATGCTTCAGGCGACGGTTGGGTAGAACTGGGCGCGCAATGGATCCACGGCCAGGCGGACAACGCGGCTTTCACCTACGCCTCACGTCACCGCCTTATCGTCAACGACGACCCGACCGCCGTGCTGGATCTGAAGAACATCCGCTACGTGACGGCCGACGGCCGGCAACTGGACAACACGGTGGCGTCCGACACCCTTCATGCTGTCGACCTCATTCTGGACGGCATTCGTGGGACGAAGTCTCCGCCACCGTCCAACACGACCGTCGCCCAACACCTGCATGACCGCTTCCGGCGAGACGTGCTGTTCGCGTGCCGCAATCCGCCCGAGGCGGACACGCGTCGTCTGCTGCTGCGTTGGGCCGAGCGGATGCAGTGCTCGATCGAGGGCTGCGACTCGCTGTCCGACATGTCGATGAAATCGTTCGACGTGTACCGGCAGTGCGATGGCAATTCGCTGTGCAACTTGGCGACCGGATACTCGTCCCTGGTGGGCGCGGTAGCTGAACGGATCCCACACGGCTGCGTGAGGCTGCATGCGCCGGTCCGACAAATGCGGCTAACCGGGGAGCAGGGGGAGGCTGCCGGACCAGTGGTGGTGGTACTGGAAGACGGAGAGCACCTGTTGGCGGACCACGTGATCACCACTGTCTCACTAGGGGTGCTCAAGCAGAGCGCGGCCACCATGTTTGATCCGCCACTTACCGAGGAGAAGATGAGTGCGATCCAGGTGCGTGTTTTTTCACTGGAGATGTAATCATTGTCTACCTTTATTTTTTATCTGCGAACACTGAAAGATGTAGTTGCCAGGTGGAACTCTGTGAAATTTCTGTATTAGAACCTCTGTCAAATTTAGAATCAATCACCAAGAATGGTATTTGGTTCATTCGGTCATCATAGGACATTGGATTCGGCACGGTGGACAAAATCTTCCTGGAATTCGAACGGCAGTTCTGGCCGGAATCGTCGTCCGGCTACGCTCTCCTCTGGGATGATGTTGATACACCCTCTGCCGTTGACAGCGCTCCTTGGGAGCGGGGACTGCTCGGCTTCTTCTCCGTTCCGTTTGCCTCCAACGTGCTGTGCGGATGGATGGTCGGCAAGGGCGCCCGCCAGATGGAGTCGCTGTCCGAACGTGAAGTGGCAGACACGTGCTTGGAGGTGTTGCGGCGCTTCACTGGAAAGGCGCAGCTGCCGCCGCTAATTAAAATAATGAGGTAACAACAATAAAATTATGACTAAATTAAAAATAAAAATTAGTTTCATTTCAAAAGTTGAGATTAATATAATAACCTTCATTAAATCTGATGCACAATATTTTATTAGGATATTGAATTGGTAGGTTGGTGGTTCCAGAGTATCATTTGACGAAAGGTGAATTGATGTAATGATTGAATGTAGCTAACAATTCTTAAATATATTGTATTACAAATTATTAATATCTAAAGTTGGTAGATTTGATAAAGTATTTCAGTTGGAATTATTTCTCAGGAACAGATTATCAGCATTCTATATACTCTGGACTCGTGTGTGTATTTCTAAAACATCACAATTTCACCAAAAGGTAATACGGTAATACATTTTACAACTTTCCTCGGATCTTAGATCTGGTTGGCAATCCAACCCCCGCGTGCTGGGCTCCTACTCGTTTCTCACGAAACGTCTCCAACATCCGGAAAAGGCCAACGGTGTTCTCGCCGAACCGGTGAACATCCAACTGGGCAATGTGAAGGTAAACAATCGACGACACCAATCTAAAATAATCACAAGAATAAAAACGTTCTTGGTTAGACCAATCTAAGGCTTTGCTTATGACACAGTCTAAAGATCCTTAACTAAATTTCAAATTACAGAACAGTATATACTATTCTGTACTTTTCAAAAATACACGATAATAATTCTGACTACCGGTTAACTCTGTACGCATATCCGAATATTTTTCATCTTTGCCGGTTATTTTTCTTTACAAGTAGATAATTAAATAAATCGCCCTGCAATTGAAGTAATTTCAGTATAATTATAGTGTGCTTTGAAGACGCAAATTTGTAGCAATTGCGTTCATAGTTTGACAGACAATTCCCTCAGTGGTGGTCAGTTAACCGCGGATGATACGCGAGAATAACTGTACAAGCACAATATAAATGAAACAACTGCTCCAAAATTGCAGCTGATCGATTCCATATAAATTGAACTTAAAGCAGCAAATAAAATATTTGCTAGTCCCGAAAAAATTAATTATAATCACATTTTGACAAATTGTCATTGAACAGAGCGTGTCTGTATCGTTTAGCATCCGGCCATTCTGTTTGCTGGTGAGGCAACACACCCCTACTACTATTCCACTGTCCACGGGGCCATGGAAACCGGCGTGCGGGAGGCGGATCGCATCGCCAGCTACTATCGCAGCAACTCAGTACAGAACTCCAAACTATAAACGTTTATATCTAATGTTATGTAATAACAATTTCAATCTAATGCGCATGTGAGTGTATCGAATAATTAATGTGTACTTTTGACGTTTCCCTGAACGAAACAATTTTAATTTCATTGGCCTATGTAGTGTAATATAAATGAAACACGAAAATAATTATATTTGTCTGTCTGTCTGGTTTGATTTTTGTTTTTCCATTTACTATCCAAATTTTAAAAAAAATATGAAAAAACGTTTCACGTTCACTAGGAAACATTTCACGTTTTGTTCCATCAATATGCCATTTTGTTCTTGCTAAAAACATGGGTGTTCGCCACCCATGTTTTCCCACCATGTAATCTCCACCGTGGTCATTTCAAATGTTTCCACGCATGTGCAAAATGACATTTCCATGGAGCAAAACTGGAAATGCTCCTAGTTGTTTGAACTTTGTCGTTTTTGAAATCTGCTGCTCTGTATCATTTCGAAATGATCACCTCAAGCGTTACAACATGTTGCAAGTCTGTGAAAATTTCGGGTAACGTTAACTAATGCATACTAATGTGCATAATATCGGCCCCGATCCAGGCAACCAGTCAGCCAACGGCACAAATCTCTCAATTTGGCCGTTTGTCTCACTCAAACCGGCCAGCACTTGATTAATTTGACTTTCCGCGTTCCATCAAGTCTCGACATTGAGCAGATGCCAAGCTAAAAACTACACCGGAATATTGGTGCCAAAAAACTCCGGGCAGGCAAACTATTATGTAAACAAGCACAAACAAAAATCACATTCTGTTTTACTGACTGATTCTATATAACAAACACAACTATCTCGAGAAATCTATTTAAAATTGAAAATATATTCTAAAAGTGAAAATACGTAGTTATAATTTTTATTTCAAACAGGATAAAAGAAATTGTATGAAGTACGAGACATATCTGCGTGTTGTAGGCTTTAATTTTAGATGTTTCGTATCGCATTACAATTTGATGATGCATATCACATTAAAATTAAATTATACATCGCTTTTCATATCATATTCTAAATGCAACTGGTGTTGTAGTAATGTTAGAATTGGCTCTCCAAATTAATTGGTGATTTTAATGTTTTAATGTTTGAGATGTGTTTGAGATTAACGCTGCGACTGGCAAGTATACATTCAAACTACGACATAAAAACGTTCAAATTTGGGACGTATTACTTAAGATTTTCTTTAAGAAATGATCTCTTTGAAAGAAATGATTAAGCGAGATCTCTCGAATATATTTTCAGCACTGGCTCGGCCTACACCGAGTTGCCCTCGCCAGTATCAAGTGGGTACCATTAAATTATGATTGGCACGTTGTCACCGCGGTGTGAAAAGGTATCAAGTGGGCAAGCAAATGCGATTGCCAACAAACAGGCGGATGACAAAACCCTTGACATTCGCATGAACCTTGCCTTCCTAGTATATAATATACGTGCACATGTGCAACAGACACGAACATTATTATTGGTTGCCGTAAAACACCCACAAGGTTGTTCAACGGCATTGACAACAGGCGGCGCCATCTTCGATGCCAAAAGCAAAAATGCCCACCAATCATACCGCAGGAGTGCACTTTTAGTCAAAGACAAAAAACCAGACGCTGTTACCCATTGGATAATAAACAAATAAGACTACCCAATTTGCCAATTACGAAAACACTTTCCATCAAAGAAATATATGACCTTTAACTAGAAGCATCTACGCATTGGAGAACAGTCGCAAGTGACGAATTAAAAAATTTCCTTTTAAATTCGCTGGTACCACGCACACTTGTCGTTTATGAGGCGTAGTAGCAACTTTTAACTGTACCGGTCCTGCGCATGGAGGATGCGCCAAAATAGAATAACAACTACAGAGAGCTGTGCTATTGTGAACATGCATACCTTGTGACAATCAAGTTGTAAAGCAATTCATCAAGGCCCTAAACACTTCCCAGTCGATACACAACTAGGAACCGGATTTGGAAATGTACATATACATTGCATTGCTATTTTAAAACTAAATTACAGAAAATTTGCAAAGGTCTCCCGAGTCCCACACGTTTTATGGGTTTTTAAAGAAATATTTCACGAATAGAATAGAATTCCATCAATGGAAGGAACCAAATCAGATAGACTGACTGTTAAATAAATGACAGTGAAGATATATTCAAGCATAAAAATAAATCACAAAATGTGAAGTTTGTGGAACCACAACAACAAAATAAAGCAAGCACAGGACTGTGTAAGGAGACGGCAACAAATTTCTCGTGACCACCGAATTATTTCTCAGCGGTAAATTCAAATACAACAGTGAAATTGGTTAAACAAATGCACCGGCCGTTTACAGATTGATGAGACGTCTAGACAGCAGTTGACTTCGCCATGTGCAGCTATAACAATACACAACAAAAAACTATACATTTCGGGAGGATCTCGCGGCGTAGTTTTCTTTTCTGTTCGGGTGGATGGTTTTGGTGGAGATTCCGGGAGAACGGGAGAACCTATTAAATCTGTCATTCATAGGGTTATTTTTAGATTAGGGAGACCAAACAAGATTCTGAAAAGATTTGGGCATCGTGGTTGAATGCATGAAAATCAGGTTTCGCATTTGGTCAGTTGGGGAGATTACAAGCACTTGTGTTATATTGCGCAAGAGCATATTTTTCTGCAGCCCTGCTCTTTCTGATTAAAAATCATTTAGTGGTCAGTGGCCATGGTAATTATAAATATTAATTTTGCCACGGGTATACATGTAGGTGTGGGGAGTCTGATCGAGGTCAATCGTCTTTAACTAGTTATCGTCAGCTTCCACTTTTTTTTCCACATTATTAATTCAATTTAAATAATAGAAACTATTATAACAAGAGAGTTCTTCACTCTGTTCGTTTCTGTTCGTTCAGGACACTATCTTAATTCTTATATTTAAATGTAAGACCTCCTACTAAATTATTCTTAATCATTAAAACGTCACTACGCCGCTAGAACCCCTCGTAAATTGTATAGTATACGAAAGGACCGGCTTGGGCTAATGCTCATTGATCAAATGCTGTCTCACCAATCATTAAACCGTGCATTTTTTACGATCTTCACTGTTGTATTTTAATTTATCGCGCAGAAATAAACCCAAGTACAGGCTTAAGTTGCTACTCTCTTTTGCACCGTTTTGTGCTTGTTTCATTCTGTTTTGTGGCTCGACACGAAACATGACATTCTGTAGTCTGGCATTATCTAAAAAAAATATGATATATCGTTAACTGTACCATAGTAGAATATAGGCAGCGCCTTAAAAACTAACTATGAACCGCAGAAAAACAGATATATACAAGATATATATGTCGTCTTTTTATAATATATAAAAGGAAATTGTATTTTATTTATTAAAATTATATTAATTTTATATTATTTTATTAAAATTAATATTAATTTTATAATATATAAAATGGCATTATCTAGTCGTGAAATTTGCCAAATTTTAAACGACCACTCACAGCAGAGATGTTTTTTCTTAATATCAGATAATAGACTGTGTTCGTGACTACAATCATTTAAAGAAATAACAATACGAGTAAAAATAGCCTCCAGTTGACGTCAAATTCTAGTGGATTCCTTCCACATAGCCAAATAGGCAATTTTCGGAAAGAGTAATGTAATATGTTTATGCGCTTAAGAAAAGATGGATATAGTCGCAAAAGTTGTCCCGTGAATCACATTATATCGTTGGTATTTCTATTTCTTAAAAGAAATGCCTTTCTCTTTGCCAAATCAAATTACTGGACTATTTGAGAATCACCGAGATGACGTCAATATTTTTGGACTACATTTTGAAATTGCGAGTAGTGGCGTAATCGCCTTACCGTTGCCAACCAGACGCCGCCTCAAAATCCGGCCCAGTTAGCTCACAATCAACAGAATCAACACAATGTGCGCGTATCCCAGGCACCGCAGCACCCAAATGCCGTGACGTCACATGAGGTGGATGATGGGTCGGACTCAACAGGTTGAAACTGCCTGACGATATTCGATCAGGCAAACTCATGTGCATCAGGAGGAGAGAGAGATCACAACAACGGGCTGCGAGGATACGAATACGACGCTCGAAAGTAGGTGGGGCGCGTCACGGAAGACTCAAACACACCTACGCTGAGTGCATACGCATACCAATCAGTTTTTGCTTCGAATCTCGACGCGAGCATAACCACCGGCAACAGATAGTTAAATTTATGCTAAACCCAATTGAGCGTGCAAAATTCATATTGTAAAAAAACTATTTGTCGAATCCAAATCAAAGATACAAATCATGCTAGTAAAGGGGCTGATCTGTGTGCGCACCAACCACTAGTACGCATGCAAAGAAATAAATCTATTTTCGAAATTGAAACGATCACGTCAAAATCTTAGGCGCTCTCTGAAGAAGCGAAACTGATTAAAAGTAACTTTCCCGAGTCCGGAAAAGAAATTCTTTCGCGTTGGATAATTTGCGCGTCACGCATTACGCAATAATATAGTTTCAGTTATAGAAGAAGGAAGACGAACTGAGTGGCGAACTCCAGATATAATTTTTAAAGTTTTTAAATTCAACTATTTCTTGCATCTTTCAATAATAATTATTATTTGGTTCATCTTCTGACCGATGTTTTCTCGAGATCACCATCAAAAACATTTTACAAAAGCTCATTATATTATTGATTCTTCCCTGCAGCTAGTTGATTATCATTCGGCGGTAGTGGTTGCCTAATAGGCGAAAGGGGTGTTGTCAGGTAACGAAAGCGGATTCGATTAGAGCGGGTCGTGGAACACGTCGGTCACCAAGAATGAATATCTCGACGCTGGAGGAACACATGAAGCGGACAGTGAAGATCATTGTGATCGGCGCCGGAATTGCCGGACTGGCGGCGGCCGAACGTCTCATCAAACGCGGCTTCACCAACGTGGAAATCTTCGAGGCTAGCGATCGGATCGGTGGCCGAATCTACACCAAGGATTTCGGTAAGGATGAAACAGAAAACAAACATATTTCTGATCCTTCTATGTTTGCAGTATTTTTAGTTTTGGGGAGATAAACTGTCAAAAACAACTCGAGAAACAATTAATTGGCAGATGGTATCCTCTTGAGATCTCTGTACACTCGCGCGAGGATATCAAAATTGATATCCGGTAGCCGGTAGTGCAAATGTATCTCTCATAACAAAAGGGACATGGATTCGAGTCCCAGCCGACTCCCTGAGCCAATTCAGATTTAAGATCGGGAGGCTTATTTTATCCCCGACTGTAGATCTTACAAAATACTATTGCAACCGTCCAGGAAGAATATTTTAAAATCAATAATTCAAAAATCACCAAGTTTTCAGAAACGTTTTGCGACTCTTCACAAAATGTCACTGAGATCATGATTGCACAGATAGCGTCGGGTGTACTGGTTGGCGTGTCAAACAACTACCCCCGTGATCGCGTGTTCAAATCCCGACGAAATCTCTGGGCTTTTTCGGGCGAGAGAAATTGTTCAATGTCAGTTTTATGTCAGCACTATCTTGTGCGAGTTGCACTACTGCAAAAATAATCAGGCAATAAATAATACGACTCCTACCCTAATAGGACTGTTTATGAAAATGTTTGGTGCATTGATGAATAGCCAAAACAACCATTCATCAAAACACTTGTACGTTTCTGTTGATTGCCAATGCTGATTGCCCGGAAAGCGATCTTTGGCCGACAGTCCGTATAGCAAATGACCCCAATTTGTATATTTAAAAAACGTACAACACTTCATTGCACACATCGGCGGCAACTGAAACAAGGACCAATATTTTGCGGGAAGCACGATTTAAATTTAATCACTTGACGTTAAATTTAGTCCGCAGAGTAGAATACAAAATTAATCAAGTGAAATTGAGAAATTAAGGACCGCTTGCCAATCTTTTCAAACATAAATGTGCATGTATATTAATTACAGAGTATATTTTTCAAACTGAGAAGCATTCTCATGAAGCATAAGATACTAAAATTTTTAACAAAATAGTTCTTATCAAAATTAAGTTAGCGTGTAAATTAAATTTCTTTGTTAACATGCATCTTAAATTAAAAAATAAAAAAAATATATAAATTAAAATTTTTTCCCTCCGCAAAGGTACTGGCCCAACTCTCGTCTTTAAAAAAGTCACCATGCTGTTACAAACGTCACAGGAAGTTCCCGAAGTTGGGCCACGTGACGCGATTATGTCAATACGGCGATATCACGGTCAGCACCCAATCGATCAAACACGAAGTTATGACGCCATTAAAAGTGCCGGGCTACCAATTAATAAACGGGATAAATATATATACACTCATCCTCGCAATACACATTCAAAGTACACACGAGGCAAGCAAGAAACTCGACAAGTGACAAGATTCGGTAACGTGTAACAAAACTACTTGAAACGAAAAATCGCTGGCGCGAAGACCGAATGGGGGCGTGCCATGAAACAATCGTGGCGCGGATAGATGGGTGCGGTTTCTCATTGCCACCAAAATGAAACGCCGACACTGATCACTGTACAAGTTCATATGAAGCGGTAAATTCTACAGTGGTGTAAGTGTAACTCTGGATGTAATTCCTTTCATGGAGGGAATCTTAAAATACAAGGATAAATGCTCCATCCATGGAAGGCATCTGAAAATGTATACTCATTTTAAAGAGGCCTTCTAAAATACCTCTGAATCTCTTTAGTATCCATATAATATGGAAATAATCTTAAATTAATGATCCCGATTTGGAAGAAGTCTTAAAATTATTACTCCTTCAACGTAGGGCTCTTTATAAATTAAGACCACCACTAAAAACAACACGCAGGCAAAATTTCTAAAAATAAAATGTGTTCCCATGAAAATTCTTCGATAAACGTTATTTTTTTAATTACCTCATCGAAGCATCGAGGGAGTGCCGTTGTCGAAGCACCTCAACCCCCCCCCCCCTCCGGCCATGACCGTTTATTTAAAGACAGTCTATATTAAAAGTAATATGTAAATGAACGCTCATAGTCGGAGGGGGGGGGGGTTAAGATGCTTCGATAGACGAGGTGAATAAGACTAATGAGTGTAATTTTATGTACGTTCAGGTAATGGCTGGGTGGAGATGGGAGCGCAGTGGCTGCACGGCGAGAAAGACAATGTCGCCTACCAGCACGCTGCCCGACGCGACCTGATCCTACCGCCGGAGAACGAGGCCGGGTCGCAACCGACGGCGGAAGATAGCGACTCAGACAGCGACTCGGGTGGTCCGGCCACGGAGGAAGTATTCTGTACGTTGGCCGACGGCGTGCTGTCCGACCAGACTGCCGCCTATGCCGCCTACGACTTTATCGCCGAGAAGCTAGAGAACTGTCCGGCAGAGGAGCACGACGCACCGCCAATCTCACCTGGCGGCGGGCGCGTTCACCTCGAGCGCTTCATCGAGCAGGAGTTCGCGCCGTTGCTGGAGGACAAATCAAGGTGCCCATAAATGATTGCGCAAATGATTTCAAAATGCTCTAATTTCTTAACCGATTTGCACAACTCTTAGCCGATTGCCACTTTCCGAGATGAAAGTTCATTCTCCCTGTGGTTTCTTAGGACATATTTTTTGAAAAACTGGTTGGATCCACTCAAACAAGAGTAACTCTAATAAAATGAAATATTCATAATAAATACTTAACGAATTCATAATGAGCTAGTCTCCGGGACAGCACCGGACGAAAAACGACGACCATGGTAATTATAAGTAATTGAATTTTTTAATTTTTCTCGGGAGATGAGGATGTGGGAAATATCGGTAAGTTGTGAATCGCCGTCGTCCTTTGTCGTCAGT
>JAQGBY010001190.1:0-31668 GCA_034698785.1 Mycogona germanica
CTGTAAGCACCGAGCGCGACTTTTAACCCCGAAATGAACGAGCCGATTTTGAGACCTGCTATTAAGCCTATTTTTTTTTGCAGCCACCTCGCTTGTGTACACAAGACACTGCTGTCTGAGGCCTACGTACCCCTGGCTAGTTCTGGCACACGCACTGTTTAACGTGATTACGGGGATCAAAAGTACACTCATAAATTAAGATTTATTTTTTTGCTACGTTTCTGGGGAGCGGCGCGTGATGCGTTTTTCTCGGGAGCCATTCGTCGGACGTCGGTTAACGATACGGCGGGCGAAGAGATTCGGTGGCGCCATCTATTGTTCGATAAATGTAACACGTCCAGTTTAGTCAAACAGTTGCATTGGGGGACGCGTCACGCACGGGATACGGCAACTACGAGAAGCGTCAGATACAAGAAATCTGGAAAAGTCATATACAATAGGCGACACCAACGAGAGACGTCACAGACCGGAGGCGTCACGCACGAGAGATGACACGCACAAGAGACGCCAATAAAAGATTCAGTAAAATCGATTTCATATATCAGTTGAGATCATGTTCGGTATCAATTGAGACACTCGTCCGAGAACAACGTATTTTAAAAGGAAATATTATGTATTGTAAGATCCTTGTAAGAGTCGGACACAATTATTTGTGGATCGAATTGTTGCTTTTCCCATAATATTTTGCTGTAGTGCGGCTTCTCCTGTTTTCTATGACGAGCCGCCACTGCCATATTTTAGAATTGAAGAGGCATAGGTATTAAAGGTGTTATTTTTCGTCGAGGTAGGTTGAAGCTGTCTTGATAGGACCCCAACTAATTCTGAATCAATTACTGAATCCCCTGTACGCTGTAAAAGTTTAGCTATTGTCATCACCGAAGTCTCAGCAAATATCGCTTACGTCGGAACAATGCAATAACCTGCGATGACTTCCTGAATGTCGGGCTTCTGATTTTCACTGGAGGATCCTGAACACCCACTCTCTCGCTCTCCCTCTTTTCCCAGATTTCGCTTCTCCTTGCGGTGGGAATCTTCTAGGAAATTCCTCACATCCCCACTAAGCCGTGAGCCAGTGCACGTCATACTGGAAAGCTGAGGCAATTTTAATTAACCCACAAGTGTAGCGGTGTGTATCCCCCCACCCCCCATATAAATACGTGGGACAATGAGATTGCGCGATGTTGAACCTCTTGAGACCCTCTTTTCCTCTCCTCCTCCTAAGATGCTAGAGGTTAGCAGCAATGCAAATTGAGTGAGGTAGTCTGAGCGCTATTTATTAAGGAGGCGACTTGGTAATTTTACCTAGGTTGGTATCTTTAGCGTATACCTGAGATCGTACAGGCACGGGTCCCACAACTTTGCTAAGGAAGGCGCCTGTAGGAATTTCTCTAGTCCGAAATTTCTGAAGGTCTCGGTCGAGAATCGAACACACTATTTCACACGTCATCCCCATGAGCGACGTAAGCCCCAATTTGGATTTGAACCAAAGTTGCTCTATCCAAATGACTGCTGGGAGTGAAGATAAACACATTGTACGGACTGCAGACATTTGTCTGAATCATTTTCTCCGATGACATGTCTCACTCGGCATGCGGAGGTTGCGGGCTCGATCCCCCTACGAGATGTATTTTTCCCCCTCGAATTTTGTCAGAACACTAGATAAAATTAAAGAGGTAAGGAGTATTTTTTTAAAAAATTAAGTTTTGATTTCGGTTTGAGTTGGGATCTCAGGAAGATCTGCCTAAGAGAATGTTTGTATTTACATGTATTTCATTTGTGATCTTCCAACTCTGTTATTTGGCAGCGGTAGCACGCTGGCTAAGAAAGTTGGGGGGGGGGACGAAAACCAGTATTTGCTTAGGGGGTGATGCGGGGTTCTGCCAGGTGGGAGGTTGGAGGGGGAGGGGAAGGTCGGATGAAATGGAATGAAGATCCGATTTACCGCATGCTGTTCGCAGTATATCTTAGCATACCATACCACTCACTGGCCATGCACTTGCAGTTTCTCAAGTCAAGAGTTGCGCACAAATAATTCCACTCTCTGCGTCAAGCGCGTTATCATCCATCATTGTGGTTGGAATTTTTTCTCTCTTCCGTTGTTTGCTACATCACCGCTTTACGTAAGGTGCCGTAGAGGAATGTGTTTCTGATGTTTTACGACTAATACTGGTCATTTTAACATTTTCGATGAGCTCGAATGCAATTTTTTTTAAATTAATGTTGTAGCTTTTTGGAATTCTTGCATTTTATTGCGCGACAATTAAGATCCTATAAAACGAATAATCGTCTTCAGTAGTAATTAGGGTTTCGTCTTTAATAGTATATAGTATATCGATATCTTTAAATTCATTATTCATAAAACGGTAAAAAATTGATATATTAAATTTAAAGCAACAAGATTATTTCTAGATTGTTCTCCATTTTTTTAAACGAATGATTACCATTGATAGAGCAAAGATAAATAAAATTTAGAGACTTCATCAAATTTTAAGACACCATCTCAAAACTAAACTAATTCTTTTCAATAATTAATCTTAATTTCTGATTCAGACAAAATTACGAATACGAAAAAATTCTAATAAATATATTCAAGTTTATCTTTACGTAGTATGTTGTATGGGTACCATTCAGTAAATTATGAAAAAGAATCGTGTTTCTGAAAAATAAATGTTTTTGCATTGCAGCAAATACTCAAAAAATGTTTATTTTTTTATGTATAATTTGGTTTACAGTGTGAAAATTCTTCGCCGTGTTAGAATGACTGCGATCAGATTGATATGCCGATGTTAGACAACCAAGTAACACTTCAATGATGTTTTGAATTACACATGGCAATGATCTACACGAAGGAATGAAAGCAATATGAGCTGTTAACTATTAATGCCCCTGGTAACGGAACGGTATTCATCAATCGACACGGGTTTCACTTCCGCCTCTTGGCGCTTTTAACCGTTTTCAAGACGTGCCCATAGAGCACCTGTATTGCTCCAAGGATGCCTACGGAATATTTTTTAGTTGTGAACAGCGCGCATGTGCTGTGCGAGCATAAATAGGACTTCGTATAAGCCTCGCGAAATTGCCGTTGAAATTAAATATTTATACTTTTTTTAATTTCCCCGAAGGCGTACACCGGATCCGATAATGATACACTTCATGTTTAAATGCGGAGTCGATTTTGTCGGCGCATCACGGAAGCTGTCGACAGAAAGGAAACTCGCTCGACGCAACCTCAACCGCATTTAGTCTCGCCTGCGATGTACGAGTCTCGTTTTTGTTAGAAATGCCGATGTTGTTCAATCTGGAGCGGGGTTGAACTCGTTGCCACCGTACTGCGAATTTCACTTTGGAAAGTGTAATGCTGCAACGACATTGTAAGCCCCACCACCAGTGCTTTTTTGAAAATGTCACAGCTTTGATTGATTGTGAACGAGAGAGTCTCGTTTTTGCGTCGATCGATATTGTTTGCATTGCTCGATATCGTTTTCAGTTACCGCGATACTTATAAGTCATCGGAAGAGTTATAGTCAATAGTATTGATAGTTACACTGTAAAACATGCTTCAAGTTTCTTGAGAAATTCCGATTGTGCTTGACATTGGGGGAAATGGTTCCTCGAGATCGTGTCCATCGCAAGCGATACAAATCACGTGCTCGAATCTTATTAAAAATTGAACGCACCCTCTCAAGCACAATTGAAAATCTTGAGCACAATTGAGATGAGCGAATTGTCATTCGAGAACGCCTCGTGTTTTCTTGTCGAAACACGGACGAGCGGCACGCGCCGATTCTGTTCAATGTCTAAACGCACCTCGCTAAGGATGCTTGAATTAAGCATACTTGGCCAGGGTAACTATGGTTTTATCAATCGAAGTTGTCATGTCGATGCTTAAATTAGTCGTTGTGGATCGCTGTTTATTTTTGTGGGTATTTAAATCTATATCTAAATTTTCATGCATTATAATTTGAATATATTTTTTTTGATAAAAAAAGAGCCTCAGAAAATATTTACAACCTCAAACATAAATTTTTATAGCACTTTTCCTATTTAATTAAACGAGAAATTAGCAAATACGTATTTCACATTTGGATTGGCTGAGACAAAAAACGGAACTGCAGCACCATTCTGTCATTCTATTTGGTCGACCTTTCTGGGGGAAAAGTTAACTGAGTATTTCGCCTCATCCGGTCTCGACAAATGCCATCCTCGCATATTTGAATATTCTCAAACTCTCTCGGTTCTTGATGCCGCCACGCGTTTGCGTCAACCGCGACATAAGTATAGACTGCCCCGGTGTGCCCGAAGGCAGCACATTAATTCTGGCATCACGTTTTGCCGCCAACTCGCAACGGCGCACGCAACCCCCAAAACTCTCAAATTTAATTTCCCCCCCTCAAAATGAAACAAATATATGTAGGCTGGCGCGCGCGCCTACGAGTCCCCCAGGGTCAGAAGTTAGTCTCCGACGCGCGATTCTCCCAGGCCTACTTTAGGGTTTTATGACGTGAGCTCGAGCCGTGTGTTCGTCGGGCGGCCCCTACCTTATTCAATTGAATAGACGTGTGTATACACATGTGGCGCTAGCGTTCCTTTCGGGATTCCCGAGCTTTTCCAACGCGCCGACTGCAAATATCGCTCAAATCTGCGGTAATTTCTCTGCCGTATCTCCTGTCATAAACGATTTCAATTGTATATTTTTGGTGGGTGCAATGCGAGGAATGCGCATTCAACATGCGTACCACGGGGGCTAGATTCAGCTTTGACTTTCCAACAAGTTACGACCGAGAAAGAGAGAATGTACAGCGGGCGTAATCATTGCCACAGTTGAGATAGATACAAGATTATAAAACGCATTTTTATTCAATTCAATTATGTGCTTACGTACCTTTTAATATATATATATTTTTAATTTTTTTTCAAAAATTCCCATCACACAGCACACTAGAGTGGCACCATTGCTTGCGCAACTTAACAGCTCTAGGTGGCCTGATGCTATTTTTAAATTGTATAAATGAAAAATAAAGCGTACAATAAAGCATATCTAACCTGCATTTACATGGGATCTCAGGACAACAAATTACTGATTGATCTCAGGAAATAGTCTGCTTTCATTCTGTAAAAGTGTATTGAATATCACTAAGATGGTAAATTGCAGGACTGCAATTTGGAACTCTTCAACGAAGATAGTTTAAACGTAAAATTTAACATAAATACATAAATTTAGATAAATACAGAAATTGAAAATTTGCGAAACACAAAGACAAACGTAAGAACACATCCGCGACTTTCGAGAAAATTTGTCTTTGTGTTTCGCAAATTTTCAATTTCTTTATTTATCTTCGAGAAGATATGTTAAATTTTACGTTTAAACTATCTTCGTTGCCGAGTTCCAAATTGAAGTCCCTGCAATCCATCATCTTAGTGAATACTACCAATGGCTCCTCTCTACTTTCTTTGTATTGAATATAATTTTAAAAGGCTTGATTAAAATATTCGTTTGAAAGGGGATGTCATTTATTTCAAAATAGGAGCGAGTTCGTGGAAATAATAGTGAACAGCTTCTTTTTTACGCCGCAAGCTGCCACCCCTAAACCTATCATTTCGCAATTATGCTGATCTATGCTTAGACCTGCTTTTTTCTTTAGGGCGGTTCCGATTAGACCTGAATTCGAGTTGCATATAAATGACGTTCGTGGCCATGAACAGGGCACTCGGATGAATATTATTTAATTACGTTAACGAGTATATTTAGAAAATCATTTCAGTTTATTTTTCTTTTTTAAAAGGAGCTTGCCCATTTTACAGAAACCATTTATCGGATTTACTTTTCGTTTGTTGCACTTTCAGTGAATTTACATTGTTAGGAGTTGTCTTAGGTTTAACATACTTACATCTTGTAAATAATGTAGATCCCCCCCCCCCCAAAATTCGCTCAAATGCGTACGCCACAAATCGCCAGAAAAATGCACTTTTCTTGAAAATGAATTATGATGGAAAAGTTATCCGGGATCTACTCGCTCTAAGTGCATGCAAATAAACTATAAACTTCGACGTGAATGTGTCGTGAATATTTAATGAGAAATTCTATCCTTTCTGTGGTCTACAGACGCTAACCCTTAGTTCGTCGCTGCCTCGAACGTTGGCATGGCGACGAATCCGCGTCGTGATCGCGAACAGGAGCTTATTGAAATTGTCATTTTTTCTCCATTGTCAAAGTGTCGTTGGTTTTGCGATGTGAAATTAATTGTGTTTTGATTTTTTTTTCTCTTTCTCTTATTTTTTTCTTTTAGGTAAGTGGAATCACACAACGTATTGCTCCTAATCGTGTGACGCCCTCCCCCCCTATAAAATACGTCACTCATGTGGAGATTGCAAGCCTCCACTTTTTTTACGGTAGGGTTGCGTTTACTAATCGGTTGGAATGACTTTGAACTTATCGCGCGATTGAGATATTATACGCCGACATATTTGACTAGTTTTTTATTTTGCAACAATCATCCGATATCATTTTGTGATGATCGTCTTTAATGTTTGATGGTTTATATTTTGATGACTTAAGAACTTGACGCAGAAATGGTCAACGTTATATCGTTAAAATTGATATTGTCAATGTTTTTACTGTCCAAATATAATAATAAGAGATAACAAGCTATTCAAACCTGCCTTAACAAACGATATCTCTGCAATTTTTAAAGTTATTGTTCTAATTATGGTGTAAGTTTAATTCAGGAATAGTGCTCGTCAATCTTTTTCGTTACTGGAATTTCGATGATCTTCGAAGTGGGTGGCGATTTACTTTCTGTTCATTCGTGGTGTAATTATAATACCTGGCGTCGAAACTGCAGCAGAATGAAGACGCTGCCCATCTCGAAGTGCTTCGACATTCCTGACGGAAATGGGCGAGGTTTCTTTACTCTGTTGGGGGAAGACGCATCCATCCATTAGTCTTAATTACGGGCGTCGCATTAGGCAGCAGTTATAGTGTCCTTTTATCATGTGTCCAGGTCATTACGGTCAATTTATGTGTTCACCTGTTCCCCTTGATCGTGGCCTCGCCTTGCCCGGTCAAGCTCCACTAAGGACAATAGTAGATTATTTAGCGAATCACGACAATGAAAAGCACTTTATAAACTGGTGTGCTCGCGCGAAGAGATGATATGGGGTGGGGGAACTGCATTTCTCTAGGCGAGCTTCATTACACGACGTCGCTGATAAAAATACTGAAATTACAAATGCAACTGTCTTAAGAGATAATAGTTCGAGATGGAGGTTTTTCGGTGTAAATTTACCTATCCTTTTCAACGTTGTTTTTTTGGTACCGCTTTTTTTTCAGCTTTTCTTGTCGTTTCTATCGACTGTATCATCGCCGACTTGCGTTAATTACTTAATTTAATTACTTTTTATCGCACGCACTCTGTATAGGAAAACCACTAATGATCCAATCATTTGCATTGCCACCATTTTCAAGTGCATTTTGTAGGCATGCTCTGACAGGTTAATGCGTGTTTGTGAATCGAAAAGGTATTCTTGGGACACCTTTATCAAGGGAAATAGGGTGAGGCTCGAGCTAACAGATTCATCTCTAGGTTAGAGCATCTCATGTGAAGCATTCAGATACATCCATTTAGATAAATCTGAGCGTTGGATGAAATTTAACGTTGCAAACATGGCGCTATCCAGACGTAAGACTACGTGTGGGTTGAGTGGGTCTCCTAATGTTAATCGCATTGCATGATGTAATGACGTCAATAAGATTACTCCCTTTTACCACAAAGATATGTTTTGCTTAAACTTTGAGTAACTTCGTTGGAGTATTCGCAGTTCAACAGATCGGATTCAAATCCTAGGGTGCTTCTGCACACATTTGCGAAATATTAATTATTAGCATTCAGAAGATGTGCTAATTTAAGCAGTTTCTAAGCTAGATTTGCTGATCCTTCGGTGGTGCATGATGTGGGTGGTTGAATTGAGCGAGATTGGCGTGTCGGCTACTCATTAGCAGTGGAGGAGAGACGGAATTAGACCCGACGCTGATAGCGACTAATTGGATTTTGCGGTGGACTAACACCGACGTAAACCGTCGAGCGAATAAATTTCCATGAGTGTCCGTTCGGAGGTCCGACTGCGCTCGGGAAATCTCGTCCACTCTCTAGCTGCTCGGGGCCAAGTGAGTTTTCGTCGTGTGTGGTCGCGGCAACAGGCCAAGGCATTCGTGATATTAAAAGCGTCCCCCCCTCTCTCTCTTGTGCAGGATCGGTTATTTCTTTTGTGGGGTGGAGGTACGGTGACATTTGTCCGTAGATGGCGTCGATGTCGGTCTATTTTGATTACACGTAGCGTCGTCACCTATAATATCAAGGTGAAATGTAATACGAAGAAAAACGGAGTTTTGGTGCTTTCTTTCCGTGCTTCAATGGGCACAGCAGACTTCAAATTCACGTAGGATGTAGTGTCGAAAAATCAACGCCGATCGCAGTTAATTTCAATTCTTTATGTTGTTGTGTTGATGAGATATATAAATTTTAAAAAAACGTCTATGGGCGTCGGCGAGTTGCTATTGCGAGCAAATGGTGCGTCCACCGCCATCTATCGGCAGTTAGTGAGGACTGAGAGCGGGAGGTTCGAATGCGCTTGTGTCGGATAGTTGATGTAAATGTAGAGGGTATTGCTAATGACGCCACAAGAGCAAAATTAATTGTGAACTTTAGAACTACCGAAAATCTCTCTTCCGGTGTAATGTTGCGCAATAATTAAAAAAAATTAAGCGAAATTTTGGTCTAGTGTGATTTAGGGTGATCAAATTCAAGATGGCCGCTTTCGTATATGTTGGATGGTCGATCAAACCAACGCATTCCTTTGGAAGATTCGAATTGTTTTGAGTTAGTATTTCAACCGGTAGATGAAGATTAATGGTCTGACGAGCTTGTGTTCTTATTTGCACTCTGCGACGACAAGGAGGACCATCTCATTGTAGGTGCTCGAGGAAACACGAGCAATTTAATTCGCAACACAGGAAACGCTTAAATTGTTTGATGTCGTTGGCCTTATTGTGCTAATGGCAGAGGTGTCTACACCTTTTGTAGTCTGCAATCAACATTATCGGTTCCACAAAGTTAGTCGTAAAAATTTTATTAGACCGTTTTGTTATCAATTTCTTTTTTTATTTACATTGAAGAGGGTTTTTATGTCTCGATTTGCTTTTGAAATAATGCGTTTGTATTCATTAATTTTTAGTGTCTATTTTTATGGCTGCCTGTATGACGAGATATGATTTAACATTATTGTGTTATCAATATCAAAGAGCTATATTTATAATTTTTTGCAATTTTGACGACTTACATAGTTGCATTGGGAATTTTAATTGTTTGGCGCTGTGTTTAATTTTTCTTTTTTCAAATCACTTGTTGCCATCATAAAGTTCTTATCTTGATGGCTTTTCCCCCCCACAAAAGACAATGATCCCGAATAGCAACTCGACAAAAGTTAGAGGAAAAGATGATCGATTTTTCCTGGCCGAAACTCGGGGAAGATCTTTTTTCGTGTATTGTTTCTAAGGCTTCGGTAAAAATAACTGCGTGTGTCGGTCCTCACATACAGTCCAATACAAACTGACAGTTGAAAATGATTGCTTGTGCTATTGTTGTTGTCTCTCTAGAATCCAAGATGGCTACCGTTGGAGTTTTTTGTTGTTGCTTCTTCTCTATATCCCTATAGCTGGCTCCATCACGTCCGTATACGAGTGAGAGAAGAATGCGGCTCTGTGTAGTTGACAAATTGCCGGTCTATATGGACGCCAATATTGACAATTTATGGCCAAAATTACTACACCAGAGAGACATTTTGCTGTCTAGAAAATAACTTGTCCCCTTCTTTTGTGTGTGTGTGTGTGTGGTGCCCACAGAGTCCAACAATGTGTATATCTATCAAAAGCGTGTATACGTGCGCCCGGGTTCGGTTCTATTTTTATACAGGGTGACGCTTAAATTTGTGTCGGAGAAACTTGTTCCGAGAATTTTTTTTTTTTTAAAAATCAACGCTTCTTGTGTGTGACAGACCGAAACGTCTAGCGAACTGTTCACCCTGTATGAGGTGGTGGGAAAAAATCCCCTCGCCGGTATAGCGACGGTGGGGCCGGTCTGTGGGCCAAGTCAATTCGTCGGCAAATATAATAGATTTTTATATCGTTGACAAATAGCGAAAGTGCAGCTCTAATGACGTCATCACATTAAGCTGGGGGGAAAAGACCAGTAAATCCAATATAAAATCCACTTTAGATATATTGTTGGTGCACGTAAGGCGGGTGCTTCGGGGACAACAAATCGACAGTTCTCTTTTAGGAAACTCAAGCTTGACCTGAGTGTATACGCTCAACAATAAATCAATATATAACATTTACGTGCGAACGAAGCGGTAACCCTACTCAGACAAGCGGTTTCGAAGTCATTCGTTGTCGGGTGAAAATAAATACCAAATTCATCGATTTCTAAAAAGAATAACTTTGAATTGCAGAAAGGAGTTGGTGCATCTTGATGGCGATTAGGGTGCAAAGGCTAGTTCGAAAACAATGCCAGCTCATTGAATTTTTTCTTCTTCTTCCGAGGGACTAGCGGTACTTGTCCGCCCGAGTCATTTGGATTTTGAAGAGTACCCCGAACTTCTAGGGCTGTCACCACAATTGGGGGCTTTCGGGGTCCAAGTGGGGGTGGGCGGTGGTTGGTTCGAGCGATGTTGCGTGTTCCTTCCAATGGGGAGCGGTCGTCTCAGCGGCTGCCTCCATCCATTCTTTATAACCAATTTAAAATTGCGCTAGGAGTCGTCTCTGCGTCTGTCTTCCAAGCCTGGCGCACATTGCAAGCCGAGCTGCGTCGAATTTTTGATGGGAGGCTAAAGTGGTGAAAGCGCTGACCAGAGGGTGCCGAGTGGCCGAGTGGTTAACGTGCTTGCTTCGCGGCCCGTGATCGCGGTATCGATTCCGGCCAGACACCTTCGGAATTTTTCGGGCGCGAGAAATTTCTTCGTACGCCTTTAGGAATGGAGGTAAAACTTGGCCCGTGCCTGTACGATATCAGGACACGTTTAAAACTCATTTCCTAGGTAGCCTAGGTTAGGCCAAATTACCAGCGCACCTCCTGGGGGGCTTTGACCTAAGCGCTGACCGTAGGTGATTTCGCTAAGGGGCTGCTTAAGTGTTGTCAAATGACATTACTTTAGAAAACCTGCTTTCAAAATGAGATAATTGATAGGATAGTTAAAACGGCACGAAGTTTTCTAATTTAGTGAAATGAAAATTGTTTTGCGTAAACTTTCGTACGTTCATTAATAATTCAATGATTTATCTAATTTTTATAAGTGTTTCTGACATTCTCGAAACCATATTGTGGAGTCAATATTAACGAGATATGTAAATGCCTGAAAAATATTTTGGCGCAAATGGCGGTATTTCATTTTTCCCTCTGAAAATGTACAAATATTTGCCAAGTGTACACAGATTGCAGTGCTTAGACACAATTGCCAAGATAATAAATGTAATAGTCTATATGCCGAGACGAGTTGGTCACCGGCGCGTTTCACTGGGGGGTCACGAGATGGACAGCGAGAAAATCGGATTTTCATTTCGTAATTTGTTATCCCTCGACTGGCCATTAGCCTATAACCCGTGTGTGGCCGGCGTCGGCCACTCGAACTCGACCCGGCCCTCCCCAATTGAATTATTTCTCATTGCTGCCATCCAATTGACTGCAAATAGATGCGAAATGGTACGTCCGACGCTGCGGATCGAATGGTCATTCACTCATCCTAACCTTGCAAGCTCTGTCAGACATTGCTGTCTATTTCGATGTTCTCTGAGATGGGGATGCGATTTCGCGAAGTTGTCAACATTTTCTTCTGGCTCGGATTGGTGTCGGGGAGTAATTAACTGGAGAGAAAAAATCCTACTGCATGGAGAAACTTCAACCTAACGCTCCTAATGAGTGTTTCTCGAAGATGTGGTATTTCCGCTATTTTCTTTGTTTTGTTATTGTCTTCTATGATACCCATTAAATCTACAGTAAAACTACTGTAGTCCTGGGGAAGCCATTGCGTTGGTATCGACTCATATCGTCAAGTTATTTGACAGGTGGCGTTTCGATTTTAATTAAAACACTATACGGGAGGATAGCGCTGACTATCAGCTACACGATGTATATTAAGAAAGTAGCGCTACCTGGCGGCTGTTCATTTTCCTAGGGGATTGACGTCTTATGTGTTAAAATGTTTTGCTGACCGTATAAGCGAGGTGTTTTTCATTCGTTACCCGGTCATGCATTTTTGATTCATCGATAGTTGTTTTTGTATTTTAAAAATAATATGTTTGTCATATTTTAGAAGACACTTCGTCTGTCTTTCATAATGCATGCATTTAATTTCCCCCTTCTGATTAGATTTCTATGTTCATTCAAATTTTGCCCATCGGAGAGATGCATGCAGGACAGTCTACCAGCAGGGGGCAGCGTTGTGCATACGGTGCGTGAACAGATCGTGTAACGAAATTAAGCTGTTCCCGACGTTTTCTCTTCTTCCAATTGGAGTGTGTGTGTGTGTGTGTGTGCTGAGGTTAGGTCATCGAGTGGACAAGGGCCAAATGCAGTTCGTTCCATATCGATTTGGCCGGAACGGACAACGTGCGATAAAAGCTTATAAAAAGAAATTGGCAGATGCTCGTGTACGGTGGTGTGGTGACCATTGCATATCTGCACCCCGCCTATAATCAATGAACATCTTTTGTTCGTCCTGCGACACGCACAAAAACTCCACGAGGAAATTGCTGTACCGCATTAGAAAGGATGAACCGATTGACGTAAAAAGCGACACTCCCCTGTATGAAAAATAGAAACCATTATTGAGGTAAATATTCAGTGTATATACTCGTACATGTACACTCAAGTAGATACAGTGTAAATGTAAAAAATATATGATACACTCTTAATTGTATAACAGAAATACGACATTTTCAGGGAAAAATTGATGCAACTCTGGTAACACTGGTACAAAATCTATGTTTCATAACAAATAGTGATCAATCAATAAATTCAAACCAAACTCAAAACTCAAAACCAATCAATAGCAGACTATATTTGTATCTTGAAATTACAGCCCAAGTCAGGATTCAAATGAAGTTTTAGTTTTGCTTTTCCTAATATACGAGTACATGTATATTGTGAAAGCACTAACGTCAAAGTAAGCGCTTAATCATTCCGAAATTGTTCTGAACTTTTTCGAAGTTATCGTGTGAATAAATTTTATGTACGAGGAACTGAACAAGATGGGCAGCCATGGTCTCGTCTAGTTTAAAAACGGGTATGTGCCAAAGAGAGCTTTGTGAACTAAAAACAAGCAAGAAAGACCGCAGGTTGTGCTACGGTGGTAGTACAGTGGAGTCTGTATTCTCCGCCACTGTGGTCGATATCTAGTAAATAATTGTCTTGGTGATGGTGCGGTGGCGTAGGGCTGCTATATCGGAAAAGGGCGACGATTTTTGTTGTAACAAGCTTGGCGAAAGATATGTAGACACGCGTTCTCTCCACATTGACAATAATTGGCCGTTGTTTGTTTAGCGGGTTGTGTTCCCTTCACTCCCCCTCCCCCTCCCCACGCTCAACGTGTCCACGTACCGGCGTTAGCTAGCGAGCACACATTTCGATGATGAAGTGGATGAAAGCTTTATTGAGTGACGGTGCGTGGGGGTTCAAGTGTAACTACCGGGGCGATATATATGGGAGAATCCCCCTTACACCTTCCCCTTTTCCTATCTCCACCCCATGTCCACACCCAACACCTTAATAATGCATCCCCACCCTCCATGTCTCTAAGCATAGTTGCGTGCAATTGGCGAAAAAGTTGGGGGCAATTGGGTGCGATAAGGTCAACCGATATTTCATTTATGCATCTACATAATAATAATATTTTTTTTCCCGATATTCAGCAATGTTCAATGAAACGCTTTCGAGCAACAATGAATTCAGTGCGATGCAATTTTAGAACTCAGACCTCTTTTGTCTAACTAAAATTTGAAAATGGGGTTCAAATATTCATCTGTTGATTTTATTAAATTACATAAGTTGAACGTTTTAAACAATTTTGTATATTTTTAATAAGCTGAACAGGCTATTTAGAATGCATTCACGTGGTTGATGTTGATATGATAAAATTCGTGACTTCGATAACTTGATGCCTTAGGTAATTGTCATAGAATTTTAGGAAAAAGGTGTAAAGAAATAAGCAACCCCGCTTTCGACATTTGCACATTGGATGGTCGTGTTGATATTGGATGATCCCGATCTCGCGGCCACTCGGCCTCCTTCGCCCCCAAATTGCTTCCCTCGCCACCCCCGTCCAAATGAACAGAAAAATGCATGTAAAAGTGCACGTACACAGGTGACACCGGAGACCCCCCCTCGTTAAATGTCCGGGCAGCAGCACGTATTTCCGCCCTGGCGTGCTCCTTGTTTGTGTTGGCCTACACTAGCTCAGCGGTTACCAACTGGTGGTCAGCAATCCCTTGTATCACACTCACGCACGTAAAAGAAAACATCAAGCTCAGTTGGCACAGGATAAAATATATCAAAACGGAAGTTCAATCGTCGGAATAATTGATTTTTAAAAGAAATTTGCCTAATTGATAATGTTTTGAAAATCTTTCGAAATTTGTATTTTCAGAACAAATCATCATTTGTTCGCGATTATAATTAAATACAATTTGACAATTATTTCCTTATCATTTTATATTTATTTATCATTTTTGCAATTAATTTCGTATTACTCATCCTGCCTCGTCCACATTAGCAACTTTTAAAATGTCAATTTGACTGAATCGAAATATTTGACGGAACAGAGATTCTGAGCCTCTGTTACAGGTCTGATGCGAGGAGGACCTCCCACGTCTGGGCCGGAGTGCATACCCGTGCATCTAGTGTATAAAACATACATGTATACTGTACATGTATGGATCCGTGGAGAATAGGTAATCAATAATGAGCTGGTGTTATGTACGTGTACGCGGTTTGGGTTGTAGGTTGGACGTTGCAAAAACAAAAATCCTTTAGAGGAATCCATCTCGGTAGGTGGCGCGCCGTCTAGCGATAATTTGGGAAGCTTTACTTTCGGACCTGAAACACAAACTGTCACATGTCACCATTGATATTTGTACATGAATATATAATATCGGCTTCACACTGACCTTTTACTGTTGTCATCATGAAATTAGATTTATCGGAATCAAAATTTCTTTAATTTCATCTGAACTTTCGGTTTCTAGAATTTTTGCTTTAGTTTATAAAATGCGGAATTCTACCGGTAATATTCAGTTTATTATACTCTGTTAAGGTAGCTATTATTTTTTAGGGGTTCAATTTCATCTTTCTATGTGGTAATTTTTCATGGGTTTACTATGTCAATGTGGTAATGTGTATGAGGGAATACCGGCAATATTTAGGTTATGTTAAGTTTTTATGTGTTTATTTACATGTTTCTATGGGGTAGTTAAGGATTAACCAGAAGCTCAAACTACAACTAAATCTACAGGTTTATTTGTTTGGTATAAGCCATAAGCCTGCAGATGTTAATGACTTTCTTAGGTAATTTGAATGAAAAATATATTAAAGATAATTTTTAGCAAATCAGAAAGTGCGTTCAAAAGCAGCGCGTTTTCCTGAAACATCACCTTGGCTGCAAAGTGTTGCTTCCCTTGCTCGGTGAACTGCCGGATCTAGCAACCCGTACCATGTTGGATGCAAGATGGCCGACGACCCCTTCCCCTCTTCAGTAGTATCTCGGCTAAACTTCTTCCTCTCTCTGTCTTCCGTATTTTTTTTATCTCTCCTATGCAATGTGGGCTCATCAATCAGGGAGAGTTGCAACTAGCCGTGGCAAGGCAGCGGCCATGTTTTCTCTAGCGCCCTTGTCTCTCCTGTGGCTAATTCGTCATTCCCGAAGTTGCTTTGATCGGACGTACATGGTGTTTGCAAAGTGCATAGAGATAACGTTTTCCGAATCCGGAAACTACAGCTTCCTGAGGCCCCCTTTGAACCTTGAAAGTTTCGACCAGCTCAGGTCGAACTTATTGATGTTTATTAATGAATAACATCAAGTACCATTTGTAAGAATAGTTGTAATGTGTAAGTTATGTCATATCCTCCAGTACTTTCCTCGCGCAAGATCTCAAAATTACAGGATCGTCCTGGGTGTCGTTTCCCGGCGAATATTCAGCGCGAAGAAAAATCTTCGACGCCCTATGATTGGCTGATTTGGCGACATTTCGCTAGCAAAATGAACAAATGTCGCCAAATTAGTCAATCACAGGGCGCCGTAGATTCGTCGGGAAACGACACCCAGGTCGCTTGGAGTCTCATAAACATCTCAATTTGTTTGGTTTCGGCTCGTTTTTATCCTACGCAATTACACAGACAATTAACAAAAGTTTAGCTAGCTAGAACTTCTTATTTTATATGAATTTGGGCTAGGGTCTACCAATTTATGTATGCTACAAGAGGCAGCGATTTTTTCCGCTTCCGTGCGACGAAGATTGTGATCTTTTGTTGTTAGTGTAAATGACACGTTATGAATTGGGAGAGGTTGGTTAATCTATTGCGAGGTATAGGTCGATTAGACAAATTCAATGGTTAAAAATTAATTTTTTAATCAAGGTATTATCAAGACTATGAATATTTTATTTTAATACACGAATTAATTATCCTATTGTAAAACACGAGCCTCTCTTGCATCATCTAATTTTTTTTTACAATAATTCACGGAAGTGTATATCACAACAGGAGTTTCTATACCCCTTCTTGGTGCTTCGGCACTATGTAAGGCGCACATTTTCACCAGTACCCCGGGATCAAATAATCGAGAGCCCGCTCCTGGAATCGAACCCGGGACCGCCGAACCACAGTCAGTCGCTAAACCAACTATATTATGCAATTAAGGTAAATATTAATGTGCAATTAAAATAATCATAGCTATTAACGAAAACTGTCATTGCATGTTACCATGTCACGTACGGTGTCATTCGTTGTTGTCTTGTTGACCTTTAACAGTCTTATATAAAAAAGAAATCATTCGTGTAAATATTGCCGATTGTCAAACAGCAGCTCGTCGAAAATATAGGATCTGTAACAAATTTTCATAAAACTGTTTTGAAATTATATTTAATGAAAATGTTTGACAAGAACCTGTGTTTTGGTAGCCCGACTTGCTTCCCGTTTAAACAAAAGGTAACGAGAACGGTGATTCTAGCATGGGGACATCGGTATTGGCTCACATCAGCCTGGGGGCGCCCCTAATATAGGAAAGTGCTCAACAGTACACCAGAAAAACCGGAGAAAGTGAAGCGTTTGCTGATCAACAAAGGCCCCCTATTCTTCGCGACCAAAAAAAAAAAAACGAAAGAAATATTGGACGCTGTTTATAATGTATATATCTAGTCTTCTAGTGAAACTTTGTATTGTATCGCTGAAGAGGATCTTGAGAGGCAACAAAAAGCAAACACAACAGGGCTTTATAGACTCCACATAATACTACTGAAGTCATCCACCCGTTGCCACATAACCCCCAATAGCCATGTCACTCTAGGCAGTCCTAGGCCATGCAGGAAGGCAGCGCGCCCGCCCATAACGCTCGTCTAATGATAATAATAAAAGTGGCGAAAAAAGGAAGCTCTCAAATCTCGATGAATTGTGTCGTGTCTCTCTGATGCGCTAAGAAAACAGCACCAAACCTTTTCTTTACCGGGGGGTGGGGGGTGGGGAGGGGGTCCCTGCCTCCATCTTGCCCCTCCCCCCTGTTCCCGTGATTTCTCTTCCACTCGTCTCGTCAAGCGGACATGGATGGGCTGGCTGCTGGCAAAAGTCAACGAGGTGGGTTCATACGGTTGGCGGACAGTCATTGTACGCTGATGCGAAAGAGCGACATCTAGTGTTCATTTTAGAGAAACTATAACAGAAGCCGAGAAGGTTGTCCTGTCTTATGGAGGATAGCCATGAAATGCTGTAGCGTAAAAATGACATCTGGTGTTCATTTGGAGAACCTGCAGGGATTCTGCAATATCCATTTTATTAATTATTGAGAAGCTAGCCTTCTTGCTAGGATAGAACTAGTTACAACGACGGTTACAAAAATGGTGGAAGAAGGCTAGCTTCTCAATAATTAACCAAATATCTGACTCGGCGTGCTTCGGCACCATTCTATCTTCGAGTGAGTGAGTGACAACACTTTCTATTTTACACGTTTGAAGATCTCCTCGTAACATCTTAGAATGTCTAATTTTGAAGCGCTTTAAAATATTGGTCGTTTACATTGGTACATGAGATTTTTAAATAGCATCTTGAAATTATTAGTTTAAGATACTTCCACTGTCTTGGATTGAAACGATAAATTATTTTGAAGTTATGTGGCGTATAAATTTTTGAGGTGTACTATTCACATGGATGCGCAGTTCATTTTAATTTATTCCCGTTAGAGATTTTGCCATCGTATTTTTTTGTAGGCGCTCCTCTTTTTCCCCGTACTTTGGAACTACCCTTAAATCAAAACGGGATACGTGCGAAGTTTAAATGTTTACCGAAACCAGGTTTTATCAATTTCTAACCAGCAGTCCCATTTCAATGCACGGTCTTGCATGAGTTCACACAGCGTTTCGCCGTATTAATGCAATTGAAAGCGAGATAGGTGGAGTGTGTGTGCGGAGGGAGGGGGGGGGGTGGAGAATGGTGGCATCGGTATTCTATATAAACTTGATAAGCTCGGAATTTTTATGATGTAAAGCGTGCGTATACACACACACACACATCTGCACTGCCTAAGCCTGTGGTGTACACGAGTCAAGTTTTTTTTAGCTCTCGTACAGCTCCTCCTCTCTCTCTGTATGTGGATGGTAAAGAAGAAAAAGAATTCTCCATTGTCTGTCAAACGCTCGCGCCACTGAAAAGGTGCATTATCAGGTCTAGGTGGCTCCGGCGTACGTATTGGGTTCATAGTCAAAATCTTAGATGGAAGTTTTGGAGGTGAATGCATGAGAAAAAAGAAACGCAACAAGAAAAAAAGCTTGTTGACTGATGGCTCAGCGAACGACTCCATTGACGTTTTCACATTGGTTCGTGCGGTGAGGTGATCTGATGGAATTTTACGTGTGGCACGGGATAACTGACTATAAAATAGCGTGAGATAGAATTTAACGGATAAGATAATTAGATTCAATATCAAACTAAACCCTGTTAAATAAATTGACAGTGTCAATTAATTACTTATATCAAGTATACAATTAATGTAGTCGTATTATAATGAAATCATAATTAAAAGCAATTTATATAAGAGAACATCCGCAATTGTTCAGACGTTTTAGATTCATTACACTAGCTATACATAAGAAATACTCGAAGTAGAGGATTTTTTTTGTATTGATCAAATTTGGGTTGATTAGATTATTTTGTATTTGATAAATTGCTATTTAACGCTGAAAGATGATTTGTCGATTTTCGTAATTAATGATTTTTAAATTGCGTTACATTTAATCAATTTGTACAGATTGATAAATTTTCTGACTGAATTATATAAATTAGTAATTTTGACCATTCAAATTAACCAATACTTGCTTTTTTTTTGTTTCCAATCAACTGTAGTCAACCGCATTATAGGTGTTACGTCCCCCTCATGGTGCTTAAGCACAAATAATCTTAATCTTTTAATCTTAAGACATTTACTTTCTTAAAACATCTACATGTAACATATCTAAATTTACCTGCTGTTATACAAATTCCTCTCAAAATTATCGAATGCATCCAGCAAATTCAAGTCAAGTAATGTTGTAAAAATCATAAAATCAAAGTTGAAACTTTCTCTCTAACTTGTTCCGAGCCACGACAGAGCAGGGTGCTGATTGGTGGATCCCTCACCCGCCGATGGCCGATGCAAAAGCGCTGAGCATCTTCCCCAATCTCTGACTCTTGTCAGACGCATGCCACACCACACCACTGACGGGTTGGGGGGGAGGCTGTATACTCGTCTCGGCAGGGTATGTATATACATACATACACATATCCATAACACACGGGATCGTACCCGTGAACGCGGCTTTGTCTTTTGCGCTATTGTCTGGCGATATGTCTCGTCGGCGGAAACAAAAGCGTGTGCGGCACACGGCATCTACGAGGCCAGCCTAGCCGGGGGATCGAGGATGATGATGATCGGAGTTCTCCGTATACTCTCTCTTCCCGGTTCTATGTGGTGTGCATGTGAGCGAGAGTGCTTGTGCCACAATCAAATGGATAGCACGCCATGCACATACCTACCTAGTGCCGTGGAAGTGCCGAGGGCGTCTCAGGCACACATAGTGTCCTCCCGAGACCACTTCCGGATTACCTTTCTAGTTTAAAATAAAAATGTTTGTTAAGGAGGTTCACTGGTGATTGATCATCTTATACCCCTCCCCCAGGTAAGCGATCTGGTAATTTTACCTAACCTAGGCTGCCTAGGAAAGGGAGCGTTAATGTCCCGATATCGCACACGCATGGGTCATGATTTTACTTCCATTCCAAAAGAAGGCGTGTGAAGGAATTTCTCACGCTCGAAAAATTCCGAAGGTGTCGGCCGGAATCGAAACCGCGATCTCGAGTCGCGTGGCCACTCGACGCCTCTTGAAAACATAAGTGCGAGCTGTTTGTGAAGGAGGTTCACCACAATGACTCCATAGGGGTCACCTGGATCTCCAACGTTTGCTCGACATCGTACAGGCACGGATGTACCTACGGCTTTGCCGTAACGATTCCGGATGTCTGGGCCGGGAAGTGAACCCGCGATCACGGGCACGCCACCCATTCTATACATGGCTCCTCCAGAGAAGTAGAGGGGTTTCGTTGCGGACGCTCCCCGCGGTCTCAGAAGGATGAAGCGCGCGCATCAGTGCAGAAAATTAATACGCGACTCCTGGCGTAATCCTTTGCCATCAATTTCTAGATTGCCACACTGCCTTGAGTCTCATGGCGGAAGTGGGGAGGGAGGGGTGAGTGGTGTGGGTGGGCTGGGGATAGCAGGTGGGGTCTGGGACTCCATCTCGGCTATCAACTTTATCATCTGTGTATTCGGCCTGGAGATTCAAGCGAGCGTTGCTTCACGATGAAAGTGTGACAAGACCATCGGAACTTTCAATCTTTCGCATATTAATGAGTTTTAAAAAATTAAAAATACACTATTCTTACGAATTTCACATTAGATGTCCAATTGATAATATAATTTTGTGAAATTGGTTTATAAATATTAAAAAAGATTTTGCATTTTGTGATTTTGTTCACTGCGTTTTTTGTGTTAAATTTCGTAAATTTAGAAGACAAAGTAATTCATCTCATGTGCCCTATTATCGATTTATCATATTGTAAATTATAAGTATGAAACACTATCTGAAGTTGGCGATAGAAAAAGTTTATAATTTTTTTTCTAGAATTTGTATTTTGACGAATTTCAACACGTTGCAAAACTCAATTAAAGTCACCGTGACCGTCGAATTATCTGAATCATTCTAATTTTTTTTTTTTTTTGGAAATTATCAGAGCTCAATATATAAATCTAAAAGTCGATGCAGACTTCTTGTTCGTCAACCCAAAATTGACCATCTAGTTTATTTATCTGGTTTTATTGGTTTTAGAAGGAGAACATATTCCATGAGATTGGTTATTCATAAAGCGAGACGTTCGTAGTGCCGAGGATTGTTGCTGCTGCAGATGTGGCGCTGTGGTCGTTTGCGATTTCTGACTACTACCTACAGAAAAGACATAAACGCACCGGCCCCCAACTTAACTCATTTTTATTATTTTCTTTCGTACTACACACGCAGCTGCTGTTGACTCCCCATATGCCCACACCTATACGTAGGTAACGTCTGCTGCGCCATTGCGATCGATGTTTAAGCGGTTGTGTCCGTCGAGAAAATTATCTGGATGACGAATCGCGTCTGCTCCTCCCGAGCGCCGTAAGAGCTATCTGGAGTACGGGATAGGCGCCGATTTTACCGGCCCCTACCGGTCGGATTTATAGTTTATTACTTTGTCGACCGAGCACGTACGCAAACATGACCGCGCCGTCTGAAAAATAAAAAAGTTTGTTTCCTTATGGACTGGTGAAGTCTACCGAACACCAGCGCACTCTTGGAGAAAATCTTCCAAGACTCACGACGTCATTCGAACAAACTTGAGACCTAGATCGTGGCTTGCCCAACTTTTTTGCTCATCAAACGTCAAACAAAAAAATGCGATAACGAGTTTTCATTGCCGCATGACGAACTGGAAAAATTATTTGTATAATTTATGCTGACCATGAATTCGAAATCTTTAATCAAGTATAGTATACAAAGCAGTTATTCCCTTTAACATCCAAAAGTTAATCATAAGGAGGTGATATTCCTGAAGGCCAGATTCCTGTTGATCCCCATTAACAGCTGATCTCCTCCAAAAATGTTCCCAGGTCTGAGACCAGCTGTTCCTTCGTGTATAATTTTGCCGACCTCTTGGCGAATATTGTTCGCATCTCGTTCTTGTTGAACCTTTTGAACCCATTAGGCCTGAAACCATTCTCTGGTGAATTGACCCGCTTCAAACGATTCCTTTTTATTAAAGCGGACATTATGATGCAACACTGTGTTCTCAAACGTGTGTGTTTTTGAATGGGGGCGCGTTGTATGTAATGAAAAGCGCCTTTAGGCCAGCGCTTTGAAATCGAGATTCCGGTCTCCTATCATCTCGTAGCAAAAATCTTAAAATTATTTAAAGAAGAACTACTACGAAAACTATACGTCCTGTTACTAAGCAAAATCTTGATGTTTCTCCAACGAAAATGGAGACGTGGGTGAAAAGAAAACACCAATTTTGGGGATGATGCACTTGAATGACTGGAATATCCTCCTGAGACAAGACCTATTAATCTGTAATTGTCAATCAATGAAGTATTTATTGATGCCACTTTTGCAACTTGAGACGCCGGTTAAATTCAAAAGCAACATGTGTTTTTTAAGATTTAGCACAGGATCTCAAGAGAGTGAAAGCTATATAATAGTTGTTTGGGAATGGCGTTCATGGTTCTGTTGTCATGGGTTCAACTATATATATCGGAGACGCCCGCAATTAAGTGGGGAACGCGGGGTGGTGGCAAAGTTGGTAGCACGCAACGCACCCGGATTAGGAATGCCGCCAAATCAGCACAATTGGACCGACGGAGCTCGTCTATATACAGTCGTTTTGGATGACGTCAATGTGTGCAATGTAAGCCTCTACTTTATATTCGCATGCGACGTAGCAGCATCCTTAATCCGATTTGTCGACGAAAACGAAATCGTTTATACATGTACATATATATATAGGCTAAGCCAGCGCTGATCAAAACTGCCTCAAAGAAAGATGGCGATCTTACGAGGCGAATGTTTGTGTTGTGAACACAAATAAAAATGGTCTCAATCATTGAAGGGGAACACGACTTATAGGCGAAGAATTGACGTCTCACTTCAACATAAATATTCTTTTGCGTTAATTTTGTCTTAGCCAGTAAGCAAATGAGCCCGCAAAACAACCAATAATAAGATAGCAATGCAAACTTATTCCAATTGTCAGACTCGCAAATAATAAATGTCAAAACTTCTAAATTAGTTATGTTCAATCTAGAATGTATGCACATGTTCAGCGGTATTTGTAGCTATACATTTTGTCTCAACATTTGCTCTTGGCTATATATATATATGGGAACTTGAACTTGAGAAGTTGAGATAAATATAACTGGTGGAGTAGGGGGGGGGGGGGTGGTTGTAAGGTATCTCATTTATTTTAATATGAATATAACTTAGCAATTACCGCGAAAACCAGTGTCTGCTTGATTGATAGGCCAGCAGTACTACGCTATATCTCGGAATCCCTCTTGCCTAGGGTTCACACCACACGATTCGCTCGCTCTCTTGTATCCCCTAATCAAATAAAGTCGCGCGCGGCTTTTCAAAGGAAATGATTTACGAAGTCGACGCTCATTCGAATATATATATATACAAGTAGTACGCGTGTATTGCAGGCGTCTGCGCCTTGGCATAAGTTGCACAAAAACCTGGCAATTTATTATTCCTCGGAGCTATTTAACATTTGGTGCCGTTGCGCGGAGAGATTATATCCGTGCGTGCCGCGCACGGATCTAGGTGATTCGGGTGCCATGGAAAATGCGGGCGCCTGGCACTGGCTTAGCACTGGTACTAGCCTAGTGCATAGGGTGTATGTGTGCGACTAGCACGCCAGCAATCAGAGAATTTGCTATGCGGAGAAGCTAGCGCGGGGAGCTTTTTCGTGATTGACGTAGGAGGCATTTTGCTTTTGGTGTTTGCCGCCGCAACGTCTGCTTGCTTACCTATTCAAAGTTTATGGGTCGCAATCTTGATATTATTGACGAATGAAATGTTCAAACTGATATATTAGGCAAGATACGTGAACAAAATAGCCCGAATGCGTCTTTAGTTTGAAGCGATCTCAAAATTACTTTCTCACAAAACTAATTTGAATGACTGATATTAAGCCTCATCTACACGTTTTGCTCCAGGGAAAACAAATGCGTGATTTTGAAATCTCCGGCGTGGTCATTTGATTTTGAAATCATTCCGCGAATGTGATCGTTAGGCCCAGACGGCATTACCATGGTGATAGACGTGAACATGTGTCCTTAAGTTTCATCTGAGGTTTCGAATGGAAAATTGGTTAGAGTGCTTGCCTTCTATTTTCGAATCGCTGTTTTGATTCCGAACGATACCATCGGAATTTTTCGGGCGAGATAAATGTTTGCACGCCTTCTTTCGGAAAGGAAGTAACACGTAAGGATACCTTTCCTAGGTAGCCTAGGTTAGGCAAAATTACTAGGACGCTCCCTGGGGAGGCTTTGTGTGTCTTATTATTTATGTTTTTCTTACGTTTTTTCGGTTAAGAACATTTTAAAACGCGATTTTTATTTTTATTTTATAATTCACTGAAGTGACGGGTCACAACAGGAAGATTCTGTACCCCTCTCGGTGCTTAGGCACTAAATTTCGAACGTTGCTGAATTTTTTTTTCGAATAACAAGTTCTTGAGAAAATAAATAACTATGTATTAAATGAAGAGATTTCCAACTAGTTGACGATGTAATAACTGGTTGAAAAGATGTCCAATAGTAAAAGCCACTTTATTCTGTCAGGTCAGGTACATATGTATTGTTTAAAATTGTTTGATCCCGGGGTACTGGTCGTGATTGAGTAATAATAAAAAATAATTTTAAAGAAATTTTTAATGTAACATTTCCTTACTCACCTTACATGAAATTCATTTCCACCGTCCTTTAATTCGTGTCCCAGTTTAAACCACATAAATCAAATCGAACACAGATAAGATACAATACGTTATTTGCCTACAAATACTCAATCTCTTATATGCAGTACTGCTCGTAGATCCATTCTGTAATGTGATTACTGTAGTTCATTTTCATTTATTTAGCTATACGAAATTTCATACGCTCGTAGCTACTTTTCGAAAGCCCCCTCGCCACAAAAATGGAGCTTATGTAGGAGGTTGCGTGTTATATTATTATTGCCAGTGGCGCGTTTGGCAAGAGAACGAAGCGTCGATTATTGCTCGCCTAAATATGAACAGATTAGAACTTGATGAGCCTCTGCGTTTACGCAAGTTATACGCTGGCGGGCTCGAAGGCGTCGGGCCGAGAATTGATTCGAAACAACCCCTCCCCTCCACCCATTTATTGGGATATCTCCAAGTTCTTAGAGATGGGGGTTCGTTGAATCTTTTAGGTGGCATCGCCTAGTTATCCCTATCAATCTAGCCTGTGGAGAAACCTGATGAGTCAAACGCGCCCCCGCGCTCAGTTTGCTTTGAAATTTTGTGATACCGGTAAATATCACGATAGCTATTTCGGCGTTGCATGTGTGTGTGTGTGTGTGCACGAACGACGATTGAGAAACCAATTTTGTGTCGAACCTGAAAGGAAAGGGGTTAGATGGATCTGGGGGAGGGAGGTGGTTTGCCAGTTCATCCCACTCGATCTCGCGGTGAAGTTGTTTGATTACAATTTGATGCACCTGCATTCGTGTGTGTGCGCGTTTGTGGTAAATTTACAAGCGCATAGAGCAAAGGAGAAATATTTTTTACTTGTTTAATTAAATGCATCTAATCCTATTTCGGATCTGATATGCATCTTATATTTTGTCACAACCTAGCCTGCACAACCAACCTATTTATGTTGGCTTAACAGATAAGAATAAAATCTTAATAACTCATATACCAAAAATGAAGGTCATAAATTAACTCCATAATATCATGCTTCCTTAAATGCACATGCAAATAAATGCCAAATTGCAACTTGTATATGTGTAATGTTTTCGTGATTTTTATCAGTGTCTTTGATGCCTGTGATTTTTTTTAAATGTGAAGGTGTAATTAATATTAAGACAGCCTTGATATTTAAAAATACCAATATAATTATACTAATAGTTTACTGTTTCAAACTGGTTTCGCAGCTCTTGGAAACTGTTTTATTCCAAAGTGAGGTAACATCACGAAATACATTTGATCTCTTTGCTGAAGTAGTATCGTATTGGATTGTTTGTCCAATATTCCGATTTTCAATTCAATTATTCCAGATATTTTTATCTGTTATGTTGCACATTCGATGTTTTGGCCAACTTCTGTATTGTGAAAACAAATTTGGCAAACAACTATGCTAGAGAATATACCTAAACATTTTTTGTTTCAATTTACGGTAACTTGTGATACACCTGTCATCTGTAATGCCATGACGCGTTCCTTTATTTAACTTTTTTGCACGTCGCAGTTGCCGCACTATTATTTGTTTTTCCTAGTAACCCGAGTATAAAGTGAATTTCTTTTAAATGCAGCTGTCCAACGTGGGCCTTCTATATGTAACCAGCATCAACAACCTTTTCTTGAAAAACCTGCACGTCTCAACTGCATGTGAATGCGAGCGAAAAAAGAGCATTGACACGCGATTTGATGACGTCAAAGTTGGAACCAATCGTGTTCAGAAAACTCTTCGACCCAATATTAATGCGGAGCAATAGCTGTTTGCGTCTCACAGAATGGAGTAACCTCAATATGCAATTAAAAAGTATTAATATTTCAATATCTTCTGTTCGTTAGATGGACGCATTCTTGCCTAACTCGTGTCTGTTGCCGGAGCTTATTTCGTAATCGAGTCATATTCGATGTGTATTCCGCCGCTAGTGTCGCCACTAGTGTTTTCGGGGTTCTGTGAATCTCGATTCTTGACCCAACACGTAGGTTGAAGCTAATCGAAAAAAGCAAAAAGGAGACAGCTGCGAATTCCGCATTTTTCAGTTTGCCGTATTGCTGCATGAAAGGCTTTCAGCTTTTTCTCCGATAGCCGAGCGCTAACGTGGCGGCGGTCTCCAAAACTGACGAAAGCTGTCACACGTTTCAATAGCAAAAAGCTAATCGATATTTTGTGACAGTTTATGAAGAAGAAAAAAATGTATAGTCTCGTGGAACAAGGTCAAGTCTGTTCACTTTCATTGCGTTCCACTCCCCTCCACCCTCCACTCTTCGATAAGCGACCAATGGTATATGTGGAGCCTATTTCGGAGTCCTTTTTTCCGATAGCGTAAATAGAAAAGAAATTTGAGGGGATCTCTTATTTTTTTTGCGCATCACAATTTTCAACTGCTTCCAAGCGACGATCTTTATCTAAGTGATGGAAAAAGGGGTTCGTGATCGGTTTTTTTTTGACGTTGCGGTAACGGTTTAATCTTTCAAGTCGCATTTTGCTGCACAAGGGACTCGCATCCTGTTCTATTCAGGCAAAAAATTGTTTCTTTTATATATATATTGTTAATAGGTTTTGTGCAGTAAATAGGTTTTGTGCAGTAAATGTGGAAAAGTTGATTCGATATCTCTGTCGAGGCTCCATTGTACGTGCGGGTGCAATATCAAGAGAAATCATTCGCGAAATAATTTTTAGGTCATTGTGAGAACGCTTTTCTTGTGCATACACAACAGGTAAGCTGTCGCAAATAATTTATCGACTAGAATACGTGGAATGCTTGCCAAAAGTGCAGAACTTCAGAATCGTCGGTGTCTCGGAATTTAAAAAGAGTGATGTTGGCGATAACGAACGCGCCCATTGAAGAATGTGTCGTTTTTAACTCAGCTTGTGACATCGACTCTTAGCACCCAGCAAAAATACAAACCTTGTTACCGGGTTGGAAGAGATCTCGAAAGAGAGAGAGTATCGATGTTAGACAAATCTATTTCTGGGCTGTATCGCCGGCGGCATTCGCTTGCAAACATTCGCGTGTGACGCGTCAAATACCGGTTGATTGACTTGTTCCGCACGAATCAGAGGTGCCAACAACTAAGTGGTTCAGCTCCCGAAAGTATTAAAAGAATGCCAGGAGTTGTTTTGCTTTCCCCAGATAAGAACGACGCCGACTGAGTACGCCATTTTGGATTTTTTTTCAAATTTGTTCTGCAAACGTTTCTTTGCAACAGTTTGCGAAAAGCACGTTTTCCGATTTCATGATCTGGTAGAAATTCTAGAGTATTGCTAATTTCAGTCTGCTGTTTAAATTTTCTGTTATTTCTCACCCTATAAGATGCGTCATCACTGTAAAAAATAACTTATTAATTTTGAGATGATTTCTCATTTTTATTACAATTACAATATTACAATTACAAGCAGCCCCGGATGCCCCATCGCTATGGCGGGGGTTGAACGACCAGTTAAGGACAAAGGTGTGGTTGTCTTATCCTAACAGGCTTTTGACTTGAGACTCGTTAAGGCTATTCCACTGTCGACACACTCTGGGGAAATAGGAGTTGAAGTACGAGTCACATCTACAATGCAGCTGAACCATTTTAGTATGCCCCGTTCTTCTACAAAGCCAGTCTTTGTATGACACAATTTCCACAATTTTGACATTACAATCCCCCTTCAGAATACGAACCAAAAGCCCAATATTGGTCGCTTTTCTTCGATCCGCTGACGATTCCCATTTCAATATTGACAACATTTCCGTTAAACTATCCACTCGACCAAATCTACCGCTAACAAATCTAGCAGCCCTTCTTTGGACCATCTCAATTTCACCTATAAGTCCCACCTGGTGAGAATTCCAAATGGAGCTACACTATTCAAGCCAAAAATAAATAGGTCACTGACTTAACGTTACTTGGACATCTCTGATCGGTCGTTGTCGCTTAACTCTACTTTCCCTTTATAGAATTTTGCAATTTTAAATTTTGCAATAGTAAGAAGATGTTTTGTCTATGTTCTTAAATCTTTCATCGACTGAACTGAAGTTTAAAAAATCAATATGAGATCGTTCTCGCACGATGCATTACTCGCATGGCTACCGTAAGTACTGGATTTAATTGGACAATTTCGTCGAAAATGGACGAAAGTTTTTGCGCTCGAGTGCAGGGGCTTTTGGCCTCTAAACACACGTAGACACGAACCTATAAACGTTATACAGGTTTGCCTATATTCTGGTCAATCTCTCTCCCTCAAAAGAACTTCCAATTTGCGTCGAGGATATAAGCCTATCGAATCACTATGACGATTGCAAAATTAACTGCTAGGCAATGCAAATCTCGAATATTTCAACTGACCTTTCGCGTACCGTTAGGCCTTATACGTACACCGGCGCTGTAGTCCCGAATGCTGAGCCCGAGTTCGATGAACGACGCTGGTTTATAATTAGACAGGGGACAATTTTTCTTTTCAATTTATTTGGAGGTATAAAAATAATCGCGATATTATACCTTTTTATTTCTTTAATATTCAATTCAGCGTGAGTTATTCAGTAATGAGCATGCTATAGAACGTACCAACTGGTATAGCCATTTCTTATTAAGAGTTGTCGTAGGCCTACCGTAACGATGCGCATATTTCGTGTTTAATTTGTATGCATTATGTATTACGGGCCAACGGCGGCTCACGTCTTTCGAAACAAAATGCCTACATAAAGACTTCGGTGAGCAAGAATGGGAAAAAAAAGCCTACCTCCCTCCACAAACGTCTACTGAACTGTAATATCGGTTAGCAAGTGTGGGGTGAAAACCGCATTCGAAAAAAAAAGATGATAAGCTTTATTAGGCGCATGTGTAAAAAAATTGAGTGTGTGTGTGTGTGTGTGGTATATGTGTTTTCCGGCTTCTCGATCAAGGGTACATTATGGGGGAAATAGTTTCTCGTTAGGGACGCAGTAAGGGAAGGGGGAAAAGACGGTGGAACAGATTCGAAATATGTATATTACCAATCTATCGTCTTGAGCTCTTCGGTTAAACTGAACATTTCTTACCGTAATCCGGTCAACATTAGATCTTTAATTGCTCATAAATTTTCGATATTTACGAGAGTAGAAAATACTTTTTCATCTTTGTGTTAGATTTGAAAAAAGAATGAAACTATTCCAATTTTTACCTCAAATATCAATTCGGCTGTGCAGGCCGAAAAAGCTAGTATACTGAATATAAATTGCTCGTAACTAAGATATTATTTATTTGTTTGGCAAATCTGGATTATTTTTTTTTATATCAGATGTATGTCTTCAAAAAAATGTTAATGTAATGGCTAAAAGTACAGAAATTGTAGGATTTGTATTTTATCCACATTTCATAAAACGATGGACGAAGATCCCAAGATGATGTCGAAACAAAAATCGATTGCATAATTTGTCTCTCCCCTTTCTCTTTTTCCGTCAAATATCATTTGCCTTACCAATTTTAGGCGAGACGTGTTCTTTCCACACACGTCTAGGCATGAAAGGGAGGACGGGTCTGACGGACTTACGTATTTTCTGTTTCCGACTGCACTTCCATATCTTAATGCGTCTGCGTCTGCGCTTTTAATAACCGCGCCCATCACTCCCAATCCCATCCGCCCCCGATTCCACCACCTTACGCGCCCCCGCGCATCTCTTCTTCCTTGCAGCTCTTTTCCAACAACCTTCCACCCATCTCTCTCTCTATCTGCCCATTTTCTTTATACACGTCCTTCCGATATATCACACGCTCTTAACATCACTCCTACCGTTGGAACGTAATTGGCTCGACAGTCAACAGGGTGACCAAACGCCCCGTTATTTCCTCTGTGGAAGATTTCGTGATAAACCAGTGTTCGAACTTCGAGTGTATTTGCTTTCGAAAACCACCCACGGTTTACCTGCAGGGTGGTCCCAAAAAAACAAACGATTCGATAGAAATTTGATCATAAAATTGCAAATCTATAATTTATTTTATTAAAATCTGGTACTACTTTCTTTATGAACTATTGGCCTCGCGCACGTGCAACTCCGTGACGTCATCGTTCGAATTCTTAATGTTCAAAGAGACGCTCACAATACAAGAGCAAAACGCGATGTCTGGTTTCATTAAAAAAAAAGTAGTGGATTCATAATTGATCTTAAAAATGTAAATATTTAACAGAAACTAAAGACATTTTACACACGTATAAATGAAAGGTTACCAAACAAAATGACTTACAGTTTTTGTTTAAAGGTATCTGTTTGACTGAGAACTGCATGCAAGGAGACATCGTTGCCGAAATAGCTCAGTTGGGAGAGCGTTAGACTGAAGATCTAAAGGTCCCTGGTTCGATCCC